>JANIJG010022313.1:36707-168664 GCA_024611175.1 Megaceryle torquata
CCTTATTCCTTTTCTCTTCCCCTTTGGGGAGGGAGGGGGGTTAACAGAGAGTGTCTGTTAGGTCTAAGGGGCTGCCCGGACCCTAAACCATGACAACCTGAAAAAATAAAACACTTTCAGTAAGAGAGGACATCTTAACTGCAGTAAGTGTCCTGTGCCTGATACTCCTTGAAGCTTTCCTGATTATTGCATTTCTTTGCAATATTATGACGTTCTGATGCTGCTGAAATGCTGCTATGCCTTTCAGCAAAAGGACACAAGCTCAAGCTCTCTGTGTGAATACCTAAGGAGTGCACACACTGTCTTGACAGACACTTTGTGATGACAGGTTGTCAGAGGATGTGGTGATCAGTAAATATAAGAAATATAAGAACATATACAAGGAACAGGAGGAATGGTCTATACTCAGTCTAGGCAAACATATGATTTGAGTTCAGTATTTATAAACACCAGGAATATACACAAGTTATTGACTATACTGACAGTGTTAGTGTTTTGGTAGGTATTTTTGTAGAGGTAAGAGCATGCAAAAGCATGTCAGTAAACTTTTAGAGTCTTAAGGATCAACTTGTGCACAAAAGACAAAGATGTTCAGGAAAAACACATAGAGAAGAGAGATCACTCAGCATAGATGCATTTACCTGATAACTTACATTTATTTACAGAAATTACTTCTGTTTTCTCTCAGAAGCCACGTAGAGATTTGGTTAACAAGTAGCAGAATAGATGTCATCAGGTACTTCCCTGACCTTATCTGACAAACTGCTTTCTCTGTAGGAAAATAGTTCCAGGTCTTTGCTTTGATCTGTGTTTATTTATGTCCGAAGCACCCTTTGTTTAGACTACAGAGATAAAGCATCTTCTGTTTCTAGCAGGTAACTACACCTGCTTTACTGAATGCTGATGAGGGTAAGAATTTGGGGTTTTCTTACTATGTA
This sequence comes from Megaceryle torquata, assembly GCA_024611175.1. Taxonomy (NCBI): domain Eukaryota; kingdom Metazoa; phylum Chordata; class Aves; order Coraciiformes; family Cerylidae; genus Megaceryle; species Megaceryle torquata. Next base: position 37,646 of record JANIJG010022313.1, read on the forward strand.
TCAGCATTTATAGAATCATCTTATCTGTCTGCTAAGACTGGACATCTCATTGGGAGCACAGTATGCTTGAGGTAATTTTACTTTTTTCCCCCCCCTCTCTCTATGCACCTTGCTTAAAGTAATCGAACCTCTGTTCTTACCTTGACTTTGTATGTGCAGCTGCAGTGTAATCTATGGTTATTAGTAATAGTATCAAAATATGAGCATCAGAAACAGAAACATTTAGCACAAGTATACATCTTAAGAATGGAAAGCAAGAGGAAAGAAACAAAACGTACAGAAATTTCTACTGATTATTCCATTAAAATAATGACAGAATATAAAGAATTAAATTAGTAATATGACAATTATGTTATGAGAAGGAAAAGCAGATAAATGAAAAATACCAACAGCTATCCTGTTTGTTCCTAAACATCTATTTTGGAAATAGAAAGAAATCTACCTGGGGTTATCACTGTGGATCACAGAAATTCTTCAGGCACAATAAAACTCAGAGGTTTTATCTAAACCCCAAATCAAGCCCCAGGGTAACCTTTGAAAAGCAGGATAACATTTCTCAACCTATTATTTTTCATTCTGCCTAAATTTCTGGATAAGACTAATCTACCTTGATGAAAACAGTACTTGTGTATTTCCAGCTCAGTTGGAAACAGAGTATCTTGGGGAAGGTATGCTATTGTCAAATTTTCAGTTCAATGTCATGAAGTTCGTGTAAGAATGATAATCATCTCAACTACAGTATTTACTTACACTGTACTGAACAACCTGCCAGTGTCAATCAGTATTACTTAAATTTAGTCAGGATATCTTAACATAATTATAAAAAATTACAGTAATTTAAATTCTGTTAGTAACTTTGTATTGCAAATTATAGATGAATAATGTATCAATTATGCCCAAATATTGCCCTGTGACATTGATGGGAATGAGGCATCTGGTTTTTTAAGTACATATATACAGCAAGAGACTACAGCTACAGCAATGTGTGTACAAACCATACAAAAAAAAAAAACCAAAACCCAAAACAAACCATATAGAGAAGTATATTAGTTTCCTTATAGTGGACAAGCACAAGTAGGTTGCAATCCACCTCCTGCAATAAAGCAAAATTTCACCTTTCTTTTTAATTCAAGTTCTAGAAGAGGAAACATAGTATAGATCCAGAGAGCGGTGAATTAGGACAAACACAAGCCTAAAAATGATGCCTAAACTTTGGCAAATTTGTCAAGTACTTTGATTGAGGTTGAGAATACGAGTCCAAATGGGTATACAGAAGCAATCATTTCTTCATGAAGAATACGTGCTTTACTGTGCACACAAATTCTTCCTTCAGAAGGCTGTAAATTACAGTATTTATGGAATCTTAATGATCTAAACACAGTTGGAGCCTGAAGGTCAAGGCTGCAAACTGCATCCTAAATTTCTGTTTACAGATGAAGCACAGTATTTATTGCTGTGCTGTTTGTGCTGCTATAGTTAAAGGTCTGCCAGCATTTCCATTATAAACCACTATTTCAGGGGTTTATAACTTGCTCATCGATCTTCCGACTGGGATGAAACATGGCACACAAGGTCCTGGTTGTTGAGACTGGGGTTTTTTTTTGTTTTCTTTACCAATTATAAAAAGAAAAGCTTAAAGTTATAGAAGCAAAAGAAAGTACTTCATTTTTTTTCAATAATAACTAGTCTTCCTGTGTTACAATTATACGTTCAGAACACAAAATAGATTCAGATAACTGCATCAATTAATAAAAGAAATTTTGATCCCTAAAAAGTGAAAAATAACCCAAAAAAAAGACATAATGTTATATGCTTTTTTTGAAAAGAAATGAACCTTTAGGGACACTTTTACTTGGGGAGGCCTCCTAATGGGCAGTACAGATGAACTGTTGGCTATCTTCAAGTGCAGAGTCCTTCAGAATAATCCCAGTAGGCTTGGTGAAGTCAAACAGCCCACATATGTCCTTGCTCTATAGCACAGGGCATTTAAAACATAACTTTGGGGTCAAGCTATGAAACACTAACTACATTGATGGGCTGCAGTACAGTGCTTCAGACAGTTTGTCCTGAAGTGCATGCACACTTTATTCCTTCTCCTGCACAGCAAGAGGGACAGGCATCAGTCAGGGTAGGCTTTTTTTTTTTTTCTGCAAGACCAATTCTTGCTTTTAAAACTTTTTTTAAGCTACTGATTGCCGTACTATTCTTTGTAGAGGAATCTACAGTGAGAGATATAGACTTCTTTATTAGAAAGTGAAAGGTGGAATGATTATGACATCTTAAAATCAACCTGGGTAACACAGCTGAAAACATATTGGAGAATAATTCTAACCAGAGACAAGATGTTATGAATGGTGACTGACAAAGGCCCTCTCTTTCACTTCACTGTACTGCCTTTGCTGGTTGAAACTCATCCAAGAACACTGCTATATAATTAAATATGTTAAATAATGCTACACAATATCTTGTGTAATTCTGAATCTTCAATGAACTATAAAAAGTTTTAAATAAAATATAGATGGACCTTGTCAGACAGTATTAGACTTCAAGATATTTTCTTCTTCTGAAAGCTTACTGTACCATCTAACACAAGTATCTGTCATGCTGCCTGAGCCGCCATCACACCGTACATCTTGTTAGCAGTGATGTCATGACAGAAATGCTACAGTGCTGCATTCTAATGACCTCTTGGATTGTAATGAATTAATGTTTTCTGCAGAAAGGATAAGATAGGAAAAAAAGAGCTAAAACCTTGGTTACGCACTGAGATTTTTTTTTAAAGAGCATGAGTTTTGAAAACCAAGCAATGCAAAATTACTGTTTTAGGTGAAATGAAGAACATGTTGAACACCATACCTGTAAAATCCTGGAGGAGCTCGATGAACCAGGAAGCTTTTCTCCAAGCTTTGTAGCACATCATTGAGCATCCTGACTCTGATAGGAGCTCTCTCCTTGGGGTCATTAGCTGGGCGCATCTCATCTGACTGGAACAATTCTGCAGTGTCCCTCAGACGTGATGCTGCTGCAAGCAACTGAGGAGCATCTACTTCATCACCTAGGAAGAGCAAGACGGTTGCTGGTGATTCAGAGGACATCACTTATTATGCTTGCTTACAAGTCAAAATTAATAGTCCAATTAAAACCCGAGTCTCTTTTCCCCTGTGAGAATTATGTAATGGGTCAGGTCATTGTGCACAAGCTCTGATTTAGTTTTCAAAAGAAAATCAGTTTGGGTTGTGATGTTTTAAGATCTAATAAGCTATGAGGAATGATTTTTGGGTGCAGCTTGAAATCTAACCGCTGGAAAAACAGGCATGCAGGAAACAATGGTTATAAAAAAGTAACCATAACATTTCCTTCTGAGACAGAATTTATTCAATGCCATTCGATGCTACTGCTCTGAAGTTTCAAAGCTTGTGCTTGGATTCCATAACGACTGCTGTATAGAAAACTGTAATATGCAGAGTTTAATTGAATTTTGTTCAACATTTTAGAATGCTTGAGTTTAACATGTTGTAGAGAGGATATGAAACTGTTCCTCTTAATCACTTAAATCATATGCCAATGAGCCAACTAACATTCTAATTGATATCCAAATGCATATTCTAATCCAGTCAATACTTTCAAAACTTTTTAAACTGTTAACTCTTACTTTGCTTGTAATCCTACACAGACACCAGAAGAAAAAAATTCCATGGGACTTTAGAGCACACCACAATTTTGCTAATTCCCTGTTCATAGTCCAGAAGGAAGAATGTAACATGTGAATGGGAGCATTGTGAATGTGAAGCGTATTCCCACCCACAGTGCAGGTGAAGAGCTCGCCCTCCTCTCCCTGCGTGTGCAGAGACTGCATTAATTTTCACAAGCACAAGAAAGCAGTGTCTGAACCGATACAAAATCAAAAAGCAACATCAGTCAGCAAAAACATTTCCAGGACGCAGAAATAATCTTTAAGGCCCAGATTCACTTGGCCTATTAAGGACAAGAAAATCAACTATTCCTTAGGTCTTTCAAATGATGATTTAATCAAAATAAACCTCTCAGCTTTAGAAGCTGTTTCACCTTTACTTCAATGTTCAAACATCAGTGACTTCAGTATCTTAGCGACTGAGATGATTAATCCAACTAAGTGGTTGAAGACACAAGTTAAATGAATACTAAAGTTCCTTGTCTAATAGATATATGGAGAGATCAGAAATGGTAAATGGAGAACATCAACCCATTTCTCAGACTATTTATGGATGGAATCTGAAAGGTGAGCATATAACAAGAATGGAAAATCAAGGAGGTACAATGCAGAAATTCAAGCAAATGCCCGAATATGACATATTGTCCCTCTCGTACAGAAAGAGAGATTTGCCATGGGATACATTTCAGCAAAGGGAACCAAGTTCATAGATCCTTGGCTGACTAACGCATTCCAATCCAGCAAAACATGGAATGATCCAAAATACATGGAGAGACAGATGCTGGTGTGAAAGACATTGTCAGATTTCCTGAGCTATCAAGATTAATTTCAATTCAACAATGAGCAGATGCTCTCTGTGGGACTAGCAGTGAGAGGAGATGCTTTATGTCTGTCTTGGTTTGGGACAAGGTTGCTGTATAAGTGGCTCTTGACCAATCCACCTTTCCTTAATTAGAATGGATAACAGGCACTGTAGAACCTTGTTGTACATGTCTGGTATCTTTCTGATTGAGTCTGGAGTAATTTAAAGTCTGATTAAGTTAGGTTGATGCCTCAGAAAAATATTCTCCAAGCATACAAATGTGGTACATCTGGGATATTTTGCAAAATATCAGTATCCTTAATTTTCAAATCTCAGGCAAACATCCTGGGCAGCTGAAGAACTTGTGCTTTCCATGCATATAATCCAGGCACTGTGCATACCTTATCCTGGGACTTGTCAGTATGGAAAGGTTTAAATTCACCCTGTTAGAAAGAATCCTTTTGTTTCAGCAAAGCACTTTGTATTCCAAGTAATATACAACATTTATAAATTTTATTCTAGATATTATATAAACACTTGTAAATGTCAGCTATGCCTTTTCAATAGGAAAGATGAGATAAAGTCAAAATACATAATTCTATATTTGGGAATGAAGACAACCAGACCACCCTTTTCAACATAAAAATCCTGTATCTGCTCTTCCTGCTTCTCCACAGCATGTATTTTGCCACTAAACCAACTACAGTCAGGAGCAAAAAGCACTGTTTACATCACACTCTAAACCAGCATTTATTAGAAAACACACAGGCCCTTTTTAATACTTCAGTACAAAACCTGGCAGCATCTATGGCTGGTGCTATCACAGAGAACTAGGGACATGGCTTTAAGGGTATCAGTAGTTTTTACCACAACACACTGAACTGGGAGACTGTGATTTATGCTTTTCTCAAGTTGAAAGCTGGGAGTGGAAGGACAAATGATTCTTAAGGAAAAGATGCACTAACTAATAATGTCTTAAACATTTTATGATTCATCCACAGAGAAAATAATAAAAAAAAAAAACAAACAAAAAACCCCAAAACACAAGCATTACTTCACTGAAGAGAAAACAACGTCACATTATTGTATTTTTCATTCTTTGCCCTTTTGTCTCCAGTATGAATCACAAGCTAGCTGTTAAATAAATAAAACTGTGAGTACATGAAAGTGACTCCAGTATGTACACTTGCTAAATACAGCTTGATCTTATGCAGCTACAGGTTACACCAAACAGATATTTACTTTTGCAGACATTGAAGACAGTAGCCTTCCCCTCTATAACCAATCACTCTTACTAAAAGTACTGCTACAGATTTAAGATTTTGAAAGATTGTGTCCTCTGGTATAAATGTACTTGCTTATGAGTACCTACAGGAGAATAAGCACAGACAAATCAGCAGTTAAAGGCATGACACTTGCTCACCATGCATGTGAACATGCATGTAAGAGAGAGGGGAAATTGCTTCAGGTTTTGACTAGCTTACAAATTCAGGATCGGCTATGGTGTGTTGTGTTCAGTAGGAAGATTTTTCATGCTGTGCAAAATTGGATGATCAGACTGGCAGTGGAAAATCTGAATGGGAAAGCTTTGTAGAAAGTACCCTAGAGGGGGCAGAAACACAAATCCACAGACATCCTCAGTGCAAAGAATACGTTGCCATCAGCTTCAATTTTGCTACCATGACTGCTACTGCCCAAGTAAACTAATCTGGTGTTGCTACAAGAAGTCTCTTTTCAAGGAGGCTATCAGTAAAAAGGCATGTTGTGACACATTACTATGCATGTCAATATAGAGGAAGCCTGAAGAAGAGCCTGGAGAAAAGAAGTCTGCTGTGGTGTTTCAAGGCTTAAAGGGGGCTTATGGCAACAATCTTTGTATCAAGGCCTGTTAGACTAGATAAAAGGAAGAAATTTTCTACATTAAGGGTGGTGAAGTACTGGCCCAGCTTGCCCAGAGAGATGGTAGATGTCCCATTCCTGGAAACATTTGAGGTCAGGTTGGACAGGGCTGTAAGCAACCTGATCCAATTGAAGATGTCCCTGCTCACTGCAGGGGGGGTTACTATATGACCTTTAAAGATCCCTTCCAACTCCAAAACATTCTATAATTCTATGAAGTTGCCAGTGACTTTGTACAGAGCTGCTGAAACTTGTAAGGCCTCCCAGTACAGAACAGATACTTATCCTTTCCCCTCAGTAGCAAATGTTTTGTCTACAGAAAATGCATATTTCCATGATGTTTTTTTTTTTCCCCAAAGCTGATGAAAGATTTGTCAGTACTAAAATATAATATCTTTGAAAGTATACTGAAGACAAGATGTCAGTGTCTCATGACAAAGAACGTATTTCTGTCATATATACAGATAACTGTTGCATTTTTTTCACCTCTGTAGCAGTCAGGAATAATGTGTGGGAACAGTGAAGTGGGAAACTTTCTGAACATTACAGACAGATGGAGAAAATAACTCTGAAAAGCACCCTGAATGATCAGGGAAATATGATCAAGCAGGTAAAATGATGCCAAGCTGAAGACTAGCAGATAGCTGTAGGCAATAAGTATACAGCCATCAACTAAATGACAGAGAGATGTTTCTGTATTGATTTTCCTAAGGACAGAGAGTTTAGACTGATGTTTTGAAATGTATGGGTTGAGCCAGGGCTGTGGAAAGTCATGCAGACTTTCCTGGAAATGGCTCATCATAAACCAGATTATTTTTAAACTTCTGCTAGCACTGCCTTCTATTATCACCCCAAGTACATCAGCTGCTTTAACATCTGTAAAACATCCTTTCTGGGGTGAAGAAAGGACCTAATTGATAGGAAGCAACACACAACTGACACTGCATCAGCCAAAGAGCTTTAAATCACAGCCCTTGCCCTCCCTACACAGGGAAAACCAGAAAATCTCACCCACAGCTAATTTGTCTTCATAGGCCTCTCTCAGCCAGTACCTACTAGAATTGGCTTACAGCTTATCTGACGTGCCTACCAGCTTCAGCAGCCTGTGATGACAGCCACAACCAGAGCATCTTAGCATGCATGCCTAGTGCTGCTCAGCCAAAGCCCAAGGCTGGTGCAACAGGTACCAACTTTTAAAAGGTCTGTGTGAGTCTAGGTAGTCCCAGTGACTTGCAATAATGAAACGAGATCAGCTTCTGCAGCCACAGCACCTAAGTGAGAGACATGGGAAGCATCAGACTTGGTTGCCTTTATTTTTGTAAACCATGTGATTGCTGAGTAAGTCAGATGCAAATGTAGAGAAAGGCTTTTAATCCTAATGAGACGCTTTAACATCTCCATCATCAATCCCTGAAGCTTGCTGTAATGTATACTAAACTTTAAACAAGCTTAAATCCAGTGCAAGATAGGCTACAAGGAGCAAGTCCAGAATGCACACTGCTAAGAGCATTCAGTGGATAAAATGAATATGTTTTGAATGAAAATGCTTATACACAAAAAATACTTACCTACAAATGCTTATACATTTGTACTTGCATATACATACAAAATACATCTACAGAAGTGCTTAAAAGAATAATTTCTATCAGTCACACACCAGATTTGGCATCTTGTCTGAGTCCTACCTCAATAATAAATTGGTTTTTCATAGCATGCAAGACCAAGCGAGATACTCTGGCATTTGATTCAAACTGGAGTGGGTCTTGATTTTAAATGTAGGAAATGCACAAACACTGTACAACTGCAATGTGTAGTTAATTAGAATACTTTAAACTGTCACATAGTTATGAATTTCTCTAAAATATGACATCTGTCATCAGACAGGTAACAGCCTGAATAGCCCCAGGGACCTGGATTTCAGTCTTGGAACCCATCTCATATCATTTATGGTCACAAGATCTTCTGTTAAACATCAGACTATCAGCAGATGTGCAAAAAGAAATGTCTTTCCAGTCACAACTTTTTCTTGCAAGTAAATCCCAAAGCAGTAGCTTGTTACCAAGAGTTGTGGTGTGTGGAAGTGAAGACATGTCACCTAACAGCCATTTCCCCATCTTTCTGAGGAAGAGATCTCAAGCCAGGTGCAAACATGTTGTGGATGACATTTCCTTATAACCTGCCATCCAGACTACCTTGAATGTAACAAATGGTTGATGAAGTGTTGAGTAACATTCCATTGAAATTAACAGAGCTCATAGTACAGACACGCACTATGTTACAGAGTTAAATCCATTGGCAACATAAATAAATGCCGTATTAACAAATATTAGGACACACATATCCTTTTGTGAGGACATCTGGGAGTCTGCAAAACTATGACTCAAGTATTTACACATATGATTTAACTTCAAGAATGTAAGAAAGTCCAATAATAAAATGTGTGTTTAAGTGACTGGCTGAATCAGATCCCAGAGGCACAAAACTAAGTCTAATGAAGAAATCTTCTGGCATGTCATGCAGTTTACAGTTTGCATCAAGTTGGAGAAGGAAACAGTTCACGAAGACAATGCAGCTTTGGACTGGAAATCTAAGGCAACATAAAATCTTCTGAAGAATGAAGAAATTCATGAGCCATGTTAAAAAGTACAATTTCTCATTTAAGTAATGAGAAAGACCATTGTTTTATTGCTTCCAAAATAAAAATAAACTGTTATTTGACACGTCAGAAATAGATGAGACAAGAAAGTCATGAGAAAAGTCACTAAATAGAACTGCAAAGTGAACAGGTGGGAGAAAATTTATCCTGCTGGCCCTACAGCCTAGAAAATAATTTTCCCTCCCCTGAAGAGTCTGAGATAAATGATCTAACTGAAGTTAGAGAAAAAAAGGCAGTTTAAATCAAAATTTCCTGTTAGTCCAAATAAAGAAAAAAGGAAGAACAATACCAGATGTCTCGTGTTCAGCTGAAGAAATACCATCTGAACCACACTTTTCATTTGATGATTATTCCCTGCTGTGTTTAGGCTGAACTAAACCAATGTTTATGTGGCACAACAGAACTAAAATTACTTGTCTTTCTGGATGCTCACTGATTCCTGACCAATGCCAACCTACTGACTCCCAGGTCTTGACAATGATGGATGGCAAAGATTAAAGAAAAGGTATCACACTTCTATGAATGTGTATTATAGAAAAGTGATACTTTATACTGTAGGGAGTGAAAGAAATGCAGGGCAACACCTCAAGACTGCAAAAAATCTGTAAGTTTAAGATAAGATGTCACACACATTCTACTAAACTACCTGTAAAGTTTTAGTGTGATTTTATAGAACTTCCATCTTTTATTTAACATATCAAATTGAGAGTTACATAAATGTACAAACAGAAAAATTCTTTTTGAAAGACCATAGCACACTACAGGTAATCTATATCAGAAATGTAAGTGGAGAAGAGGAAATAATGGCATGGTTTTATCTATCTCACATTTTTCTACTGTGAGTTCTAACAAGGGCATGCTTTGGAGTAGGGTTGCAAATTTCGTGGAGGTTCTTATAGATATGTACCTTTTACCATTCCTTTTAAATTCACTGAAATCTCACCAAAATAACAGCTTCTGAAACATCTCCATTTGTACACAATTATTCGAGAGTCTGGCATCTAAATTATCAAAGATTTAATCTCCAAGGACTAAGTCTCTTATGTGCTCTCCACATCCAGCCTACTTTCAACTAGTCACTTAGAAAAGGAAGGAGAGTTGGATCTCATTTGAATACACTAAGATACGAGGAAAATGTAAGGGAAAAGGGAGGAGGAAGACAGATGATGCTGAGGGAGAAAGCTTATATATATGAGTGACACCGGGTAGGCAATAGAAAGAGCCAGAAATGAGAAGGAAACAGAGGAATATTAGTAATGGCTCCACAATTTTGATGGAGCATATGAAGGCATTCATCCTACACCTAGCAAGCAGTGCCAAACCCAGAGTCTTTGAGAATTATAATCTGCATCATTTCCAAGTCACCAGTCACCAGTTTACTTTCTGACTAGGAACTTTCTTGTCTTTCTCCCTAAATGAAACCCATTGTCCCAAACACACCAAGATCAGTTTCAAAGACAGAGCTTCAAGGATCCCATTGCTTAATCAACCCAAACAATACGTACTGGCAAATTATCGTGCTTTGTCACGCCTGAAAAAAAAAGACAAGTTAGCATGGTCTGCCAAGAAGGAGGGGTAGTGGAATAATCAAACAAGGAGGATGATTGTGAAAATTAAGAAGTCAAATGGTAGCAGGATTAGAGGGCCTCTCTTTCTTGTACTGAACAAAGCCTTGACAGGAATTAAAATCAAGTTCAGTCACAGAGTTGCTATCTTTGCCTGTAATTATGAGATTTTAACACTAATTATTGCTTAACTGAGACAGTAACATCAAAAGAAGTATAAACATTTTATGGCTTTATTTAGCAAGAAAAACTGTGTTTTATTTGGCATTATATAATGACACTGTTTAACTAGTAAAATCACTGGCTATCATTCAAGTGCAAATTGAAAATCCATGTCAGGGACTAGATGATCTTTTTTTTTTTTTTTCCTCTCTGTATTAATGGAGAACAATATTCCTCTAACAAAAATTACCTTTAAGACTGTTCTGAACTTCTAACGCGATGTCGAGGGCATTAAACGGCAAAACTGGTTCATTGGCAATTTGCAAAGTCACTTGTCCTGATAGCTGAAAAATACAAAAAAAAAGCCCACAAAAGAGTCAAAGAATTTCTAGCAGATATAACAGCCAGCACTAATTATGGAATAGCACATACTGTCATTACACTGGATTTTCAGTTAAAAAATAAATAAAACCCCATAAACACATCTTTGTGAAAGGGAATATTATCTAGACCATTGCCTTTCTAATACAACATTAAAAAATGTTAAAATATTACAATTTATGACCACACAGAATTCTGTGCAGTACTTTTTCTGTGGACCTAGGATACTGCAAGAGTCTCTGAAGTGCCTTAGTTTTGCTTTGTTTGCAAATAAAACATCTCAACATTCTAAAAAAAGGAATGAGTTTTATTGTTTTACTTTGTTCTCTGGTTTTAGTTATTAGATTTTGAGAGTTTACACAAGTGAAAAAAAACAAATAACCCTAAACACCACAGATCTTAATGAGCTTCACATTAAGCCCGTGGATAAATGCAAGCTCACCTGAAAACCTGCTGCCATTTGAAGACATATGTGACAACTTGCTGCACACAGATGTACAACTTCCAAACTGGATAGAATGCTACATTCCCTCAGTAATTTACAGTAAGAAATCCCTAAATGAGTGAAAGGGAGCTCTCAGTTCACACTAGACATTAGCACCCATTGTGAAACTCAATGGCACAAATGCTTCTTTTCAACATTGGTTCCAGTGATAAGGCTAGGGACAGACTGGCCTGAGTGGGGTTTTTTCACTTACAGAAAGGTTTTGCAGCTCAAGGCTTAGATGTGCTACAGGCCTGTGCATAGAAATACATCTTTCTGTTGAACTACACCTAGCCTGTGATTAAACAGAGGATTTCAGTCTCTAGGCTGCCAAGTCCATCACTCTTCATGGGAGCTATAAAAACACACTGACAAAAACATGCAAGAAACTTTCATTCATCTTCTTCATATCTTGATATTGAAAAAAAAGGAAAAAAATCGCTGTAGGACTGCGCTCTAAAATGGAATGATGGCTGCAGGTGATGGTGATCATGTTGATAAAAATGTGGACTGAATAGAATCATATTGTCCAAGGTGTTGGGGGGATTAGAATAATATCTATCCTTCAAAAGCAATACAGTAGTGGCTGCGCTGAGAGTAGTATTTTAATTCTACAAAACAAAGTAGTAAGAAAAGACAACAGTCCTAAGTAATATTAAAAATAACAGTGCAGCAAATGAACAAGAAAACCATCTTCCAGGAAGGTGGATGAAAATTGGGTATTATCAGAAAGACAGTTTTCCTAGGGAAAGATAAATGGAACCCCAACAATGTTTCTAAGAAAGCATTAATGAAATAATCTGGCCACAGACTGATTTGGGTACAGAGAGTGATGGAACATGCTGTATATCAGGCTGCAGCCGACATCTGAGCAGGGACTACTGTGTGAAGCTATTGAGATTTACCTCTAGAGAACACAATATTGCAAAAGGCATGAAGAAAACAACCCTACCATATACACAGTAAGAAAAAAATAGGGAGGAATAATGATTTGCCAGGCCATTATCAAGAAGACTAAAGAATTAAGAGTGAGCTTGAAGGAAGATGAAAAATACCATCTTTGGACATCTGTGTTAAAATATTACACCGTAACTTCTCATGAAACTTTTCTCCAAATTTTCCAACAGCACAAGCTATTAATGCTTCAAGGCCATTGCGTTTTCCATCAGTGATTATCCACAAAAGTCTCTGGGTTGAAAAGCATTAGAAAACATTGGTCTTAGGAGTATCAGAGGTATTGCAGATATACAAAAAATAAAATTGTTATGGCAAATAGAAAACTCTACAAAACAGTGTCCAAACCACATTCCATCTTGCCTCCAATCCAGCTATAAGCAACTCTAAAATATCTGTCCAAATGTCATGAAAAATCCTTCCTTGTCCTGCACATAACTCAACACACAACTGCCCAAAAAGTTGACCTGTAGGTTGCTATGGAAAAGCAAATGTGGCAATGAAATAACTTCCTATTGAAGAGGAGGCATTCTGTATGGAGCCCAAATCCTTTGAATCCTAAATACTACTATATTGCACTAAACATTTGAATTCTTCCCTGATGCCCCATTTCTACAAAAACCTTCACTAAATGGCAATGCAAGATACATATTCATAGGTATATTTTAGGGAGGGACACATACATTTATACAGCACTACTGATACTTTTCAATCTGTTACCGCAATGTTTAAGAACACAACAGTATGGAAAAAAAAAATGCTATTATGGCAAGAAAGTGGCATTAAAGAGAAGAATAGTAAGCATATTTCTTTTTCATTATTATTTCCTACAGAACCCGTCTTGATTTTTTTAAGTTCTTCCCTTATTTTTATTTCTTCCAAGCAAGTTTATTTTGCTTTTGACTGCGTAAGACCAAAGTTGTTTTGTCTTTCCTATTCAAATGAAGCTATACCATCAAAATCTTGACTGATTGAAGCATTTTGGAAACTTTATAGTATCTCTGTATGTGATAGTGCAGGCATCTGTGTTAGTAAACAGGTAACAGCAGTGTTTATTAGATCACGTACTTTGTAGGCTAATCTGGAAGAAATCAATCACATAAAGGAAAGCTCTGAGCATTGATTTGAACAGAGTAAGTAATAATGCTGCAGAACCATATATCAAACCTACATAATGCAGAAAGACAGAAAAGGCTACTGATTTCTTATTTATAGTCTTATTTTTGGATATACCATTCCCCTGAGCACAACACTGAATATACACGGAAAATAAAGACAAGCTTCTGCCCCCTTTTCCCTGTTGAAGAACGGTTCAGACTGACTATTGAATTCTTAAATGCAAGAATAACTTAGCAAAGAGTAAAGAAAATTTTTTCATGAAGGGAAACGCTAAAGCAGCATAATTGATTCTATTCGCATACTGAACTTGTTGTAAGACTAATGAGAACTTCTCAAATAACATTTATACATAACAATGCACACACAATACACACAATAATTGATGTAATATTTGCACAATTATCAAGTCTAAAGAAAAAAATTACAGTTGAAATGCTAATTGATTCTGGAACGCTTTTCTTACACAATTTAAAATGAAAAAATAACAAATAATTTCTCACTACATTTGACTTTGGGAAAGCTATTCAGTAACTAAAATGCATTTAATGAACTTCCAATTACTTCAGAGATAAATATTAATATGAAAAATAACAATAATGTAGAGTTACACTGTATATTGCACAATAAAACCAGAATATTCCAAATAAGTTTACACCAAGGTAACATTTTCTCAAGGTCTTTTACCTTACAGCATAAACACCTTTGTAGGAAAGAAATAATTGCTGTCCCTGCCTTTATCTGACATTGTGCGGATCCCAAAAGCTAAAGCATCCTCAAAAAAAACCCTTCCAAAAATGCTGGTGTTAGAGATAATTAAATATTACATGATACTTCCTAAATAAAGCTGTAGGTTCTTCTCTCTTCTCAAGTGAGAATTTAGGAATTATGTCTTCTTGCCATTCTGCCCAACTTAGAGATCTAATTTCCCTATAAAAGTCAGTTCTCAGGAACATCAGATAGATTTGTACCACTCTGCAAGACTGACAATAAGTAATAAATGGATTAAATCCATCTACACAAACTATAAACTCTATTTTTTTTAGCTGTTTTACAATGTAAATAAGGAAACTAACTAAAATGAAGTTGGGAGATTCATCAGAGAAATTAATTTTTCTAGGGAGTATATCACATCTGTTTTTGCAGTGTGTTAAACTCAGTTTTCAAGGCAACTTGTTTCCTCAAATATCCAAGCTGCCTACTAACAACTCAAAGCATGTCTATTGGCATGCAAAATTTTAAGAAAAAATTGCATACTCAAAACCCAGGATACAAAAATGTGAAAGGCTCCACTAAGCCTTTTTTTACATAGATTCAGTTTTGCTTTTGGGGCATGCTGTTATTGATCGTCTTGCAGAGATATATCTTAAATGTTATCTGGTTTTACAGACAACACAGGCATGGCAACCCATCTTCTATTCTACCATACGATGACAAACTTGTAAGATGAATAAAATGAAAACATATTTAGTGGATATGAAGATATGAAAATATTATGCATGATCGAGATCAATCTGCTAGAATAAACATCAGTGTATAGCATACAGGCAGTTTCTTTTTTCTTTACCACAGAAGTTCACATGCCAGTCTTTTTTTTTTCTTCCCTGTCTAGTGAAATTTGGAACTGAGTGCTATATCTAGCCTGTGTGCTATGTAAACCTCAGTGGGTGTTAAGTGTTGAGCCTTTAGGACATTTTTAGTTACATTAAGAGTGCTAAAATCTAACCCGACATCTCAGATTTCTTCATATGCCAAGTTACAAACAACATAACTCAACAAATCAGGTAAACTGCCATGTTTATCCTTTTGTGAATGCTGCTCTTCAGTAGTGCTGTACTCCAATTTTACCTGCTGCAATGAATTAGACATATCTACTTGAAATCTGAATTGTGCAGTGGCAAGTTCTTTATATTTCAAGCCTCTGCAACATACTGTTTCTTCCTTCCTGCACTCTATAATTTTCAGGTGTTAATTATATAATTTTATTATATGAATATTAACAACGCTTTACCCTACTGCTACCTATTCACTTTTAGAGAAAACCAGTATACACAAGGAACCTAATTGCCAAAAACATGACAACTCGTATCAGAAAAGAGATAACATAAGAAGGTAGCGTAGGAAGCTTCCAACTACAGACTCAACAGACCTCTCTGTATGCAAGACTCCCAACTACAGGCTCAATACTTGTAACTCATTGCTGGGTGACACCAAACAACTCGTTTGAACTCTGATCCTCAAACTCCTTTGACATCAGCCATTATTTTTTTTGAGTTGCTTTGCCCTCATGCCTTGCATCTCTCCCATCACACATTATCCATGGATGAGGAAAGAGTATGGAAAGATACCGTGCTGTTTAGGGTGATCAATAACAGTGTGTTGAAGATAACACTTTTGTATTCACTTTTTTCTTGTAAAGGTGAATGAGAAGGTTTAACTTTTGTGGCTGGATGCTGCAATGTCTAATCTCAGGTGTTCGTCTCTTTGCATCAAGGTGTCTCTCTCTCCACATGTACTGACTAGAAGAGTGACCTGCCGAGATCTTTTGACATTAACCCATACATAAACAATGGTTTCATTGTCCACACCCATGTAAATAAGGAATAAATACCTGCATATCCCCTGCATCCCCTATCAGAATTACAACATTAGCAACCTCCAATGTTAAAACAATAAGCCTTCCCTGACCTTTTCACCTGCAAAATTAAATAAATATTTTCAATAATACAGGCAAATTTCCTAAATTTGCTTTCTTCTGGTTCCTCCTGCCTTCCCTCCTGACTTCCTTCATGCTATCAGATTTTTTTTTAATTAAGCATGAGAAATTGAGTCTATTTAAATGAAATCTGTGATTCCCTGGCAATACAGAATTTCAGCATCTAGTATTACAGGATGAATGGCAGTAACGGTGAGACTCACGATAAATTAATGAGCATTATTAATACTGGAATCTCAATTTATTGTAAAAAAACCCAAACTGTATAATCAGTCCATGTTGTTATTTTTCTTATATTTATCACTCCCTAGAAAATTTGACTGACTCATACATGAAAAGGCAGAAGTAGAAGCATGGAAAAACAATGATTTCTTTGACCCCTCTCTTTCTCTGAATAACCACATCCCCTTGATTAGACAAGGAAATAGAAATCTGGTCACAAACGTGTTTTCTTTGCACTAAGGTTGTCAGCTGTTGAAAATTCAGAACTTCTCAAAAATTTGGTAGCACCATATGTGTTTTTGTTTTTACCGACATCTACTGTAGTACCAGGGCATGTATTTACACTACAGGTCAATCGATATTTTGGGGTATCTGACATTCAGTTCAACATACTGTGTTTTAGGTCAGTAGAGGGCTCTCTGAGAAAGGAGTACAAGGAGGCTATGGCTACAGTAGGTGAACTAGAGCATAGTAATTTATAACAGATCACTGTTTCTGACCAAAGAAAGCATTAAGTGTATCTGAGCTATTACAGATATTAAACCAATTATTTCAACACCCCCCTCCATCACTTAATATTGTTTTTCACTCTCAGCATAGAAAATACTGATTAGGAAGTAAATGTGATAGTTAACAAAGTACAGATTCTCCCTCTTTGCAGGTATCCTGTGCACAGCAAACACTTAATTTTATTACAGTGGCACACAACATTAGGCATCCTCAAAGTTATATATTAAGATGTCAGAATGTAGCTGATATGTCAAGATATGTAGTTTGGGCTCTTTTTATATGATCATATGCTACATTTTCTACATGGCTCATGGTAAGATTCTGAGGCACTGAGAAATTAAGGTCAAAAGTATTCTCTTAAGTGATTAATTTCCTTAAAATCTAATTTGTTAGCCAATTTAGTAATATAGAGCACTTAGAGCAGTGCAAGTACATTTTCTATAGATTTAATTCACTGCTGGGAGGGATCATTCATCCCACTGCTTTCAATTACTTGCACAAAAAAAGAAACTCATACTTATTTCTGCTTTGTTTTCTCTGTACATGTAGAAAAACTCAAATTTAAAATTATATATAGATAAAGTATACGGATATAGATTATTTTTTTCTGTGTATATTTAAATGCATTAATGTGACTCTTCTAATAATTGTATATTAAAAAATATATTTTAAACTGTATTCATTTCTAGTGAGTGATTATCCCCCATTTCCTGGATTGTAACTCCATAAGTGTCCTGATTTGAGTGAAAACAGAACTAATTCTGTTCAGTGATTTTTACTTTTCAGCTCAGTTCTTCTAACTCACTGCATTTTCTGAAGTCAGCAGCTGTTTGCAAAGACAGTGTCTGCTGCTGGCAGTGATAACACCCCATGTTTAGAGTTACTACCAAGGGTTGGTGTGCAGACCAAGGCCACTGCTGGATCTTGTGCACCACGCTGGGGGTGCAGTAAAGTGAAAGGCTGCACCTGCAGGGAGGAGCGGACAGGGCAGGTGACCCCAAACTGACCAACGAGGTATTCCTTCCCATATACATCATATTCTGTATAAAGCGGAGGGATCTGGAGGGTCTATAGCTCTCTGGGGGCTCCCGGGCTCTTCTCGCCTCTTGGACCTCTTTGCCAGCTTTGCTTGGATTAGCTCAGGTCCATTTTTGGTTCCTTCAGAGCATCCAAGAAGGCCTCTGTCCATTTCGCCTTTGATCCCAATCGGTGTGTTCCTGGATCTGGTACCAGAATCCAGCTCCTGAACACAGCTCCCGTCTGCTGCTGGGCCCAGTCTGGGACTCCCCTGGTGCCTGCTCCACAGCATCAGTGGTGACAGTGACATAACTGCCATCGGGGGGTTGGGTTTGATACTGGTTTTGTATGTATTTGTATATACTCAGTTTTTATTATTATTATTTTCATTTTCATTAAAGCTGTTTTAGTTTCTTTTCTAATGGCCAAGTCTCTCTCCCTTATTCCCTTTCTCTTCCCCTTGGGGAAGGGAGGGGGGTTAACAGAGACCATCTGTTACAGGTCTAAGGGGCTGCCCTGACCCTAAACCATGACAATAATTTATACTGAGTTTCTTTCCATTCACTTCTACCTTCTATCCAGATCACCCATGGAAAGGATATGAATGAGGACATCAAAGGGTCATCACACCGCTCCTCACACAGTGGCGGAGAGCAATCGTCCTCTCGACATCCATCACAGAGTAGGCACAGGTGCCTTGGGTCCTCCAAGACATCACTGTGCTCTGGAGCTCACTGGGATGTGACTGACACGAAGAGTGCAAACAGGTTTCATACGGGACTGGACAGACTCATGCAGGTCAGTGCATTGCTGACTACTAAGACTGATGTTCCAGAGCGAAACTTCAGCTGTGGTCATAGAAGAAATAGCCTTCTGACATGTTTGTCACTAACCATGGTCAGAGCCTGGGAGCCAGGCTGAAGTCTGCCCATTGTGGCAGCTCTTGTGCTCTTGTTACTGCAGCAGTAGAGAACTGGGATTATTAACCTCCAGGATAAGAGATTTATTGAGTTGGCTTGGCACTGCATAACTGAACTTCTACTCAGCCTGGTTTGTTTGGAACTGAGGTAAAGCAATTTTATGTCTGTGCAGAATAAACAGAGGTAATGCTTACACAGGAAGCTATGAAGTTAACTATAAAGCACAGCTCCTTATGTGGGTGATGTAGAAGTGTAGCTAGAAAGGGGGAGTTTCTCAAGTGTTTCATTTTTTCTGAACATAAACAGAAATTGCATGTCTCCGAAGTATGTGGATAAGTAGCAATAATCTTGAGAAGAGTTTATAATCATGTATTTCATATTTATGTATGTCAAATTCTAGTGGAATCTTGTTAAAAAAAGTTAGTCAGACTTTTCCCTAGTGTATGTAGTTACGAGCATGCAAAAGGATGTAACAGAATATTCTTCTGCACATTATGAGCTCTGGGTAAAGAGGTCACACCATCACAATACAAATCTTGACATCATCACAAACCCTCCTGATAGCTTTCTTAAAGAGAATTTTAAAAGTTTATTCTACTGTTAATTCCTTTTTGTCTCCAACTTTATATTCAGGTTGATCTGGTTACCAGCTGCAGACTTTGAGAGTGACAAATACAGAAAATGTTGCTTTAAAGCTGAATGATTTCCATATAGCATTTCCATAATCAAGATGCCAGAAAGTGGTTCTTCCATGCTACTTAAGGCCTTCATTGTGTTTTCTACTAGTTAACGAATACCAGCCCTTTCCTCTGACTTATGTATGTGTTTATAACTCCAATCTGGATGTTAGCACAACCACCCCTCCTTCCTCATGATATGGAATAATCCAAGTACAAGATAATAGGACTCAGCATGATAACTGATAATTTTGTTAACAGTTGCCAGACAGTTGGCTGGGTCCTGCTGGTCTATGAGCCTTACAAGTCAGACAGTAATGACTTAGCAGATAAAATAAGCAGCAGTGCAAGTCTGCATTTAATCTCCCAGGTTCACAAACACTGCAGAAATACAGATCAGCCCAGGAAACACTGTGTTGTCTCACAGTCCTAATTAATCAAAGTATCCCCTCATATGCTTCAAGCTGCATGCATGAAACAAGAATCTTCCTGCATTAGAACCAATCCCAGGATCATACATTCAAGGACACTTGAGTATTTGCTAAGTTTGTATTTGATCTGTAAAGTCACTTCTGCTGAATCTGCAGGACTCAGTCTGAAACTTCTGGCATTGTTAAAAACTAGATAATAGTCATCAAAGGAGTGCAGTAATAGAGAAATCTGCAATAGGAAGCTTCAACCACAGCTTTCAGTTTAGACCTTGATATCATCTTTTTTAATCACTCCCCTTTTACAGAAATGGATTTGATTTAATTGAACTCCTAAAAAAAAAAGTCTCTAATCACACTTCATCAGCATGCAATTATTATTCAAAGGAAACCATATGTACTATTAGGCACTCTTAATTAAAATAATGCATATAATCTGCTTCAGTACCTAACAGCCATTCTTCCTGATGTTCATTATTATTTTTCTTCTGTTATTGTGACTTTTTTTTTAATTATTTTTTCTTCATCTATCCCCATTTCATTTATACAGTGTTTCAACATTAATGACCATGATATCAGGAAAGTGAAATGTGTTAATACACCACCAACCTTACATCTCATTGCATAGCATGACCTTCAAAATGAGTCAGACCTCTGACTATGGTGATTTGTGAGAAGAGTATGAGGAAATGTTATAACAGGAGTCAAGCTATACTCTATTTTGCCTGAATTTTATTTGCAATTACAATGTCTTCTAAGTGGCCATACTGAAAGAAGAGTTAATGCTAGACAGCAGACAGTTCTTAGAGAAAGAGATGGGATTGGGTGAGAATGCGGGACAATGGATGAAGTAAGTTGAGTGTAGGAATTGAAGAACCTGAAGAGAAGCATCAATGTTTCCTTCAGGAACTTGAAAAATTTGGACTGTTAATTCAGCACAGACTCAACAGAATAAGCATTATGAAAAGATTAATGAGAACATTACATATTAAAGTCTCCCTATCCTCTCAAACTCAAAAAAGCGAAGATATTTAATATTTATACAGAGAAAATATTGTTCTTTTCTCTCTTGTCACCTCCTGATGCAAAAGTACCTCATTTTTTTCCACTTAGGTCACCTTAATCAGTCAGAATTCAAGCACTGATAGTTTATTAAACATGACAGACCAGCCCTGAGGGAGAGACACTAGTGAACCACAGTGATGCAGATGCAAGGGAAGCTGAAAATACATAGTTCTGTAGTATAGAGCTCATAGAAAAGACCAATAAACATTAAAGGCATGTTCCAGCTCAGGAAAGAAATGGATGGATAATCTACCAAGGCTACCCCCAGACACCAGGATATACTGTAATATCCATGAAAAGGCTCAATTTCCTTGTTAGGCAATTACTTATATTAGGGTTAGATTCTTCTCTTGGATATATTTTCATAGAAGATACCAAGCCAGAAAGGTACTTCAGCTTCTTACTAATATCATAATTCAAAATTACAATGTCTGCCCAGTTTTCTCACTACTTTTCAAATGGGAATATTCAATCTTCAATGTATACTGCGCAAGAATCATAGAATAAGAAGTAATCAGTTGACTTACATTAATAATTTGAAACTTAAACCTCAAAAGGAGATCTCAGACGTCCTCCTGTAATTAAATAGTGTAACTTAAAAAATAAAGGTGGGGGGAGATTGGCTGGTTTATTTTAAAAAGAAAACATTAATTAAAGATGAATATGTTTGGGAACGCACAAGCTCCCCTCAGGCTTGGGGAAAATGCCAAGTCTGACAAACTCTTTGAGCCTTAGGGAATCCCAGGTCAGTTTGATGAACCTACTGAAGTATTTTATAATTAGCTGGTATGCTCCTGAGGCTACCAATTTACCTGAAAAAGAAACTCCCTCACCTTTCAAACTTCTCCCTGAACAACAATAAATAAAGACCTAACAAATAATGTTTCTAATCACAGAATATTTACATGAATAGAGAAAGAAAACTCAGAAGAATGTTCTGTGCTATAGAATGGCCCTTGAAATTCATAAGGAACTCTAGCAATAAATCTCAAACTACCTGAAGGTAGAATTGTGTTTTACTGACACATCTGGGGCTGTAATAATACACTAAGATAGTAAAATTATATTTGCCATTACATCCCACTGCCCCCTATCTTTATGTGGGCTCTGTATTAAAATGATAAAGGGAACATGATGTAATGGCAACAACAAAGATTAGAGATGTACATTTTAAAAGCATGTAACCTTCCAACATTGTAGGAAGTGCTAATAATTGCTCAAATGACAGCAGCTGCTATTAAGAAGGAAAAAAGGAAATAAACTTTTACCTACAGTACTGCACCATGGCTGCTGCCTGTTGTAAATATCTTATTCTTTATAATCATCCTCAGTGTCTAACCACCAAAAATATATTACACGTGTCAGAAAACAATTCAAAAGACATCTGCTCTAAAAAAAGTGAAGACTGTCTTATGCTTATCCAGTAGAATCAAAGAAAAAAGCAGGGGTAAGGCATGTGAAAAGCCCAGGTTACTTGAGACTATCGGACAAGCCTCACAGCTCAAGACTCACCTTGTTGGTAAACATGTTTTTGTTAGATTCTGCTTTTGCTATTGATTCCATAACTTTTGTTTTGGCTTAGCTGAACGCCTCTATGTCTTCAGTTTTAGATGAACTTTCTGGAACAAATGATTTCATAGCAAGAAGTCTCAATATGGGCAAATAGACGAGGAGACAAGTTTTGCCTGACAGGTAACAACAAGGATGGAAAACTAATGACTGTATTGAAAGATGATGAAAGGGACATTGTTGGAAAGACTGGTGAGTGGAAAAGAAGGAGTTTGAGAAAGGCAAAAGATGTAGAAAGAAAAACAAGTTGGAATTTGCTGCACAATATAAACAGGAGCCTGGGGAATTTCTGAAAGAGGAGACGGCAAGATTAAAAGGACAGCTGAGGAAGATCATTTTGGCAACAACACTACAGATGGATTGCACGGAGAAAAAAGACTTGCAAGGCAAATGTGTCAAGACAAGAGAAGATTACAATGCAGACAAGTGGTTTGATCATGAGGCCATGGAGAAAATGATGGTTTTTTAGAAATACGATAGAATGAAAATGTATCAGAGGAAAATACTGAACAATGTCCTTCAGTATGCTGTAATCAGTTTGTACTCATCATAATTTCCCCATGTAAAATTCCAAATAAATTGTACCCCAAACTGAAGAAGCATTGCAGAACATGGCAGAGATAGATAGTGAACAAATCAGTGTGTGTGACAGTATCCAAAGTGATAGATGCATGCATGTGTGCGTTTAAGTGTACTTGCAAAAATCAAAAAATATCTCAAACTTCTGTGGTATGCTAAAATTGAAGACAATGCAGCTACAGATCAAATTAGTTATTCAGACCTAAAAATAAATTAAGACTTTGTAGACTGTGAAAAATTCCTTTTTTTTTTCCCCTCTACAGTAGAAAGGCAATGTATATAGGCATTTGATGTACTCTGAATAGCTTTAAAGTAAATGTGAATAATCTTCAAAAGATTTTTTGATATTAGAGTGAAATTTCTAGAACATTTTGCACTGTGACTACACTGTATGCCAAAAATACAAAACACATTTTAAAGTTTTTCATTTGTATATTCAGAGAAACTAAAAAGCTCTACAGAAACTGTTCTGATCTCTTGGTTATACCATAATGTTGTAACAGCTTCTGAACCTCTAACAATGTTTTCATCCAAGCCTCATCTAATAATAAGGATATAGGGCATTTCTGGGGTGAAGATCTGAGCAGAATGTACACTTGATACTGGATTTAATAAAAAATAAATTAGAGTTTTCATTTGTGGACCCAAAGAAAGACTTTAGCATTCAGCAGTAGCCAAAAGCAGTAATTAACAATTAACAAATGTGAAGTTTTTTAACACCTTTTAAATTCCATTTAATTTTATGAAAACCGACCTCTTAGAATTTTGAAACAAGACAATGGAAAGGACACTAAATCTCATGGTTTCTAGGAACTGCTAATTGAGTACTGCTCAGTGGTCAAAGTCCACCATTGGAAGGGTATCTTTGTAGGCATCTCCATGTGTGCCTGTTCTTCCATACCGTGAATACCAGACATGAGACATTGTATTAGGTAAGATCACTTTATTATGCTGATTTGGGTAATATTTATTTTACCTCCAGTCCTCCAGCATTACCCTGCACAAAAGCCACATGTCCCTGAGGTGGAAGTTTAACTATCCATCTTCAGTTGAGTTTATTGTCTTTTCTGCTTATTCTGCTCAATCAACAACTGACATTTGCAATAGAGGGGATGAAGGGGAGGACTCATACCATCTAAGCAGAGCGTTATTTGTGCAGAATATTACATTAAGAGCCCAGTAGCTATTAGTGATTATTAATCTTCAATTACAATAATAGCCATATTTAACAAAATAAGAATAGGCTATGCTGCAAGTCATAAAAAAAAAAAAAAGCCTTTTTAATTGCCAGCTCTGCTAGTCTAAAAGACTCTTTGCCCTATTCAACCAGTTATCATTCTATGGTTTATAATTAAAGTGCTAATGTATATCAGAATTCTTTGATCTCAAAATAAAGGAGTCTTTTACCAAAGATATTAAGAATACAGTAGTTACAGGAAATTCAAGTTTCCAAGTATGAATTAAAAGAAACAACCAAAAGTAAAGTAATGTAATTAAGGAAGAACTATTTTTGTTGAATAAGAGAAGGAAAAACTTTGTAAGTAGTCATTTTGCATTGTAGAACAGTTCATCAAATGAAGTAGCAAAAAACCTTCCTCTTTGATAGTTAAATGTGCTCTAGAAAGAGAGTATGTGTACTGTCACAGCCACAACAGAGTAAATGGTTCTTTATCTTAAGCTAAGGGGTTGAGGTAATTCACATGTCCTGAAGTCTAACTTCAATTAGCGTGAGTTACCATAACAATCCATAGTATCTCATCCACTTTATTTACATTCTGATTTCATACTTGAGGGAAAAGATAATCAGCAACATGTTATGTCATAAAGTCCATCTACATTAAAGCAAATAAAAAGAAGAATGTGTAGTCACCTACACTACGTTCAAGCATTATCTTAAACACTCAGCGTAAGCAAAACTCTTAACACGTAGTCTCATCTCTTGTGTCTTACAGAGTGACTGAAATCTGGCTTTAAAAAACAAACGAAAAAATTTGCAGAATTCATTCTAGTTCTGCTGCCTATTGAGACACAAATATTGCTATATAAGCCAAGGTTATTGTAACAGACAGTAATTTTAAAGTTATTAGTTTTTCATTCTCAATGTCACATTTTAAAGATTTTAAAGATCCAACTAGTTGTATCAAGGATGGAAACTTGAAAGTTCACTGCTACTATGGAGAATATGGTAAAAAGAGCCCAAGAAACACAACTGTGGATCAGAGAACTGCAGAATTTTACCACATTATACACTTCCCATTAGCTTTGTTTCTTTCTTTTTCTCTTAGTTGGAAAACACAGGCAATCATACACTCCAAATATGACAAGTTTGGGCACTTAGGATTTTAATAATCAGATGGTTAGATTAAGTTCAAGCAGTTTGGAAAAGCTCAGGCAAAGACTGCAGAAAATAAATTGTCATTAATTTTCTTTCTGATAAAGAAAGACCAATGAATTAGAGAGGACTCTCAAAGTCAGGTTAGAAAACAAAAATTTCCTCTTCCCGTATTAAACTTTGTCTACCTTCTGTCCAAACTGCTTGAGCTGCTTCACGCTTCCAAATAAAATGCAGAAGTTGATAGAAAGACAGCTTAGTATTAAAGATGTGCTTTCTATAGTTTCTATGAAAATTTACAGAATTTTCCAAACTGAGAACAGAAATTTTAAAAAGGTATTGTCTCCAACTCTTATGACCTTTGGAATTTCACTGTTTTCTTTGCCTTTTCATGAAAAGGGTGTGTTAACCTGTAAAGCAAATGACTGTTTCTTACTGTTTACTTTACAGTTTTTCGTGACTGCTTACCCATTTCTCCTATGCCTTATAGGAGTGACACACAAGACTTATGTTCTGATGGAGGAAATGCTAAGTTCTGAGGCAGACTGCTCCTCAGGTCAATACCCTTCCAATAGCCCCTAACAGAAATGTATGAAGTCCATGAAAAGGACTATGGACTGACATGTCCCATATAAAAATTAATACAAAAATAAACTTGCACCATAAGCTGTTAACACAGAAATGAAATTACAATAACCTCTGACAATAGAGGGATTCTAGAGGAGGATTCTTTTATGTCTCTTTCCCTTTTAAATTGCTATTCAAAAGTTAAGGTGAGACTGCTAATTGAATTGCTGCCATGTATTTGAGTGTCTGGAACATAACTTGCAAGTAACATGATGAACAAAAATAGATGATTTTGCAAGGTATTACATATTTCAATCCTCTGTTTAACAACTTCAACAGATTACATTAGACAATATGGAAGTAGGAAAAAATAAAAGGGAATGAGAATATGGAAACTGCTTGTTAGCAGCTTCTTGATTACAAAAGTGTTCCACTTACAAAGCACCGTTAAACACAGCCAAGGAGCCCTATTTAAGTATTGTCAATAAAGACATTTTGCAGCGTCCTACAAGATTTACAGTCAGTATGAGATGCTGTAGGGTAAGCAAATTAAGAAGACAGACAGTACAACCCGGTTGTAATATCTAAGTGCCACGTTGCTGGATTCCTCAAATATGAATTGAATCTGGAGGGAGTAGGTGCATGTAATAAGTGTACTGACTTCAGTCTAATTCATGTGTAAGAGTGAACTGCTGTTTCTAGTTTGTATAGGCTGTGAATCCATCAAATGATCAGTGTCAAGAATTACAGACTAATGCTTTATAGCAGTGAGGACTGTGATAGCATTTCTTTGATCAATTACGTCCTTGCCTTCCAAAAGTACTAAAACTCTGAGATGTTTCACTAAAATCCCTTTTTCTTAAGTACAATAAAAGGCATGATGATATAGTCTTAAATAAGATACTGGAAGGTCATAACAAGTAAAAGCTGAATTTTAAGATGAAGAGGTGTTTTCTGTCGTTCCTACAATAATCTCAAAAGAACAGCTCTATAATCTATATCAGTGATCCAGTTCAAGCTGAACTCAAGAGTTGAAGGTTTCTAATGAAATGAACCATATTTCCAGTAGCATATGTCACAGGTTTTCAAAGTCATACACTAAGCATGTATACATTCTCCACTGTAAGAAAGCAAGTTTTAAATTTTGTATATGCTCATAATTATCTCAAACTTACATGTAAGTCTTAGAAGTAACTGAGACAAAGAAAGCACAAGAAGCAAACAGAACCATATCACTTTCATTACAGTGACACAGAGAAAATGATGGAATATGAAGACAGACACTATGGGCCTTTAAAAAAAAGGTTTCTTGACAGCTTCTGAAAAATAGCAAACCCCCAACACCTACCCAGCCACATGCCTACTAGATGTATCAAATTGTGTCTTACAATGCAGCAAATTTATTCCTAAGAGAGAACTACGCTTCTGGACAAAATATCTCCACAGAAGCAGGACAACCGAATTCTCAATTTAGTGAAAGAACATGGTGAATTTCTTGTTACAATTTCTGCTTTTTTTTATCCTCTCAAAATGCTAGAACAGCGTAAAACTACATAGCCTGAACTATAACCAGAAAAACAGTTTGAAAATTGAATACACTGAGGAAAACCACACGTTTCCATTTTTGTGTTCCTCATCAAGATCCTCACTTCCTTGCTTTGGTTTCTAATCCAATTTTGAAGCACCTCAGTGACTATAAGAATCATTAAGAGTGAAGTCAGAACTTACTCATGGACAAAATATACAACGATCTTCTTAAAAATGCAATCAGAAGCAAAAATAATCAAAGTATCTGGATTTGCTATTACTGCAGACAATATGGGTTTTCACATTTTTTCTGTAAATAGTGCATCTGGGATGGTTGAAATAGGCAGCAACCACAGTCTGACTAATAGTATGCTAACCAAAATCAGTTGTGGTAAAAAAATTCACATATACTACCTGTCACTATAGAGAAAGCATCATATGCCTTTCAGCTTTAGAAATTTAGTTAAACAGCTTATGTACCATACACAAGCTCATTTAAGTTCAGTGTCTTAGGTCTGGCCATTTGGGGATATTAGATGTGTGCTCATGGTTAGAATCCAGCAGCTGGCAAAGCTCCATCAACATAAACCAAAACAAAATGACCATGTTCAGGTCTTGAGGAGAATGCACTCGTAGTCTTCAGCTTCACTTTCCCCTAGAGACGTGGGACAGGCACAGATAGAGCCAGAAATGTCTGCAAGTAGAATCACTTAACTGCTAGAGAATATACTGGAAAACAACTTTATGCACTCTAATACTTTCTAAGGGCTTGCCATTTTAAAAACTTTGTATGTAAGTATTGATCTCTTCTGTTTTTACAAGTCCACCAGGAAAACTTTCCAGCAGTGTACTGTGCATACAAATGGAAGAAGAAACATAGATTGTTAATACTTAACACATCATCTGTTTCTGGACAGCTAGAATGCATAAGATATTAAATGGGACATAGAATTATAGCTCTTTATTTTGGAACTAGAGCTCAATTCTTAAAAATGCGCCCACGTTGCTACTGTCTTCTTACATAATTACAACACAATTGTCCAACACTTGTCAGAATTTGGGTGCTTCTGCCAATGTTAGAATCTGACTTCTCCGGCAATCAAGAAAACAATTTTTCTTGTCAGTATATGACTGCTGAGTAAGTGAAAAGGCAAGGCCTTCAAACTCACAGGACGAGTCTCTTCTAGTGGTATATTTACATGGTCTGAAGTGCATCAGCCAAATACCTTTTAAAAAGTCCTTTACTCTCCCACAATGTGGTCTGGAAAAAACAGTGACAGAAAAGCTCTGTAGGAAGCACAAAGAGGAGGAAAATTATATGCTCCAGGTATGGGTAGAGTCTTGCTTTTAAAAAAAGATGCTGAATCTCTCTTCTGACAGCTAGTCAATGAGAGACTGATGATATAATAACTCTAACAGTATGATGAGATAAAAGCACTTGCTGTAGATTCAGACATTGAGTGTACTCAAGTATCTTAAGATTTATTTTTGTTTACTTTTGTTTCGCAAAGAAAAATAAATGGCTCTAGAGTATCCTCATCCTTCCCCAGCAAACACAGATTAATTAAAATATGTGCCAGGTAAACAGAAACAAGATTTATATAGAATTCCTTCATTAAAAATTCTTATCTATTAACTACATATTGTAATTTGGATAAAAATAAGCTCTCCGAGGTCAATTTTAATCAAACATGCTATAGAGTGTTACTGTCATATGTGGCAGCATCCACAAAAACATGGTCCATGTGGATGTTATGATAGTATCACATTGTTTCCCACTCTGTTTCCACAGGCATGATGATAATATGCTCTCAGATAATGTGTAGTGAAGGTCACGAACTGTCTTGCTTTGGATGCAGTAATATAGTACAGTAAATATAATACAGTAGAGAAGAATGCAGTAATATTTCTTTATAGCATTACATCCTTTCAAAACTCTAGACACAAGAAAGAGTGATCCAATTTTCAATGGAAAGAACCTATTCAAAGAAATATAGTAATATTCTTAATAGGCTAACTAACAATCATATCAACATTGCATTGCCAGTTAAATATAACAAGGTATAATTGGAAATTCTGAAAAGAAATTATCTATAATTGCTGTTGTTTTATTGTTTCTTTTAAAAATAACATTCAAACATAAAAATTCTTCCAGTGAAGAATGTTTTCAAATTTTGAAGTAAAATAAATTCTTTTTTTTTTTTTTTAATTGGCTACTTGAACAAAAGCAACTTGGTATTTAATTTACTTAACTTTTTTTCACATTTAGCTATTTTATATGGATGTGGGTTTGATTGATATAGCAGTGCTGTCTGGAGCTGCAAATAACTTACTAATTTAGGATAATGGTCTATTTTAAATGCAGAGATGTAAAAGAAGCATTTAGACAATAGAGTTTCTAAGATAAGCCAGTTCAGAAAAGTACTTGAACAAATATCTGTAATCCACTTTATCTGGAGAAAAAAAAAAAAGTGTTACTTAGAAAACAATTGGAAAAATTTCCGTGCAACAAATACTTGCTTTTCCCTGTCCTGTGACATTTTGTTGTGGACAGAGATTTTTTCCTACAGAAAAAAAGTACTACTAATGAAAGATTCACAGCTTGGTGTGGAAAAAGGAAAAAAGAAAGGTGATGGAAAAGTTTTAACAACTCATATCCTCAACATTCAGTGCTCAATCCTCCACATTATGCAAAATACCTAATGAATTACAAGCAGGTTTTTGTATTTTTATATTTTCTTGGAAACCATAATACAATGTCATTATGGTTTTGGTACTTCAGCATAAAAAGAAACATTTCATTCTCTTTGCCTCATTAAGATCTCATGTGATGCTCCTGTCAGCTGCAAGTTTGTTCAGTTTATGTCAAGAAAAAAGGAAGAAAAAAGCTTAACATTTCCCTTAGATATGTCAATCAAAAGTACTGCACTGGCTGGAATAACAAGTTCAGAAGAATATCATTCATGTCAGTTAAGACAGAATCTGTGGCCCCATTTTCTTCATCACTTTTAGACAAGATGGTACTTATGTAAAGGCCAAACCTCACCTTGCAATTACCCCAAAATCAAACAGTGCTATATAAAGGTGTTCAACAACTCCAATGTGTATTTCTCTTTTTTTTTTTCTTCTTTTTTTTTTTTTCTTAGCTGAGAATTACTTTCTTTAGGATCACAGATTCACAAAAGATAAATAGTATTCAAATTTGAATTGGCGAGGGAGATCAGGCCTGACAGTCAATCGTAAAGCATTTCCTTACTTGGATGCATGAAAATTATTAAAATTCCAAAATTCTAGTGACTTATCTCAAATTCTTCTGCAGGCTATGTTCATTTATATTCAAATTTACTGCTTTATTTCTAGTCATGCAGTAAAGAGAAGTCCTCCTTATTAATCTTCTTTCATGTAGCTACATTTTTGCTGTATTTGAAATAGTTGGTAAACTAAACAGCACACTGTATCAGATCTCTAATTCTAAGAGACATACCTGTTTTAATGTGCTCATATAATTTTACAATCTCTCATTCTGATGTTGTCTTTTATTACAATATAGCTGTTAGGAATGACAACTGCTAATATTTGAGACTGTGAATATTTTTTTTTTGACACTGAAAGAAAAGTATTGATAGTTTGAGATGAGATGCTGCCCTCAGATCATGGCTCTTTCTTCAAGAAGGTGGCTCACATGAATGAGCCATTTCAAGAACTTTTAAGCACTGTGTCCTGTAGTTTCTGTGAACATTATGTCACCTCATGCAGTGTAATGTATCATACGTCAAACTAACTGCATTTCATTTTGCTGCCACTTTAAATAAAAGCTAGTGATAGGGATACAAAGTGTATTTCTCACAAAGAGTTTACTCTGTTGTTCTATAAAAGCTGGTTAATATTCATGTTTGGATCAAGAGCATTTTTAGATACAATTATTAAATATGTTCTGTGTGCTGCTGAGGTACTCTGCTCTTAAATTATGAGACTTCATAAAGCTGGTTTAAAACTCACTTGTCACTCCCTTTCCAGACTTGTGAACGGTCTTAGAGAAAAAGTGTAGCAGAAGGCACTCACACAGAATAGAATACAACACACTATTTCAGTTGCAAAGGACCTCCAACTGCCTGGTTGGTTCAAGGCTGACCAAGTTAAAACATATTATTAAGTGCGTTTTCCAAATGCCTTTTAAACACTGACAAGCTTGGGGCATCAACCATCTCTCTAGAAAGAATGTACCAGTGTCTGACTAGCCTCTTGGTAAAGAAATACATACTAATATTCAGTCAGAACCTTCCCTGGCACAGCTTTGAACCAATCCCACACATCCTGTCACTGGATACCAGGGAGAAGAGATCAGCACCTCCCTCTCCCCTTCCCGTCCTCAGGAAACAGAGAGCAGTGAGGTCATCCCTCAGGCTCCTTTTCTCCAAACTAGACAAACCCAAAGTCCTCAGCCACTCTTCACAGGACATTTCTTCCAGTGCTTTTACCAGCTTTGTCCTTCTGGTTACAATCATCTTCCTGGGTACCCAAAACAGGAAAGGGAAAAACTTTAAATGCCTATTTAGTGTAATCTCTTCTAGCTCATGATAAACTCTCTGTAGAAAATTATGAGTGGGCAGAGCCATTCAAGCCAAAACAATACACCTTCCAGCATATAGCTTTCTGTTAAAAACTTTGTATTCATTTGTCCTTCATTTCTTTATGTAATTTCCCCAATTAAATAAACTGTGATCATTTAACTACAGCTTGTGGTAAACAACATAGTTTGCAAAAAAAATAGTATAGCATAACAAAAACACTAGAGCCTGAGTAACTGAAAAGCAAACCCTCTGCAATTCAAGTCTGACCAGATTTGCAGGTTGCTTTACCTCTGAAAGAGAGCTCTCTTAAACATAGAGCATAGGAACTAATTTTTCTTTAGGTACTGAGCTGCATTATGAAATGTTTATTAAGGCTAAATAAAAGAAGTGGCTACCTAATAATACTGAGATGCAAATTTGCCTTCTCAGACTATGCTCACCATACATACTGCACCACTAAAATGGGAAAGCATTTTTAGGAATTTCACTAAAATGTATACTACCTTAAGAGTCACGTAATGTATATCCCTTAGATTTTCAGCAAATATTGTCCAAATGGATTTACTAATCCTAAAGCATATTTAGAAACCCTGTAACAGATTTATAAAAATGGTAACAGATATGAAAATCCTACCAATAAATCCTAAATAAAGTTCTGATTTAGATGTTTTTCCTGTCCATTTTACATGTCCAAACAATAGATTTATATCGAAATCACAATTTTGGCTCAGCTGTTAGCATCAAAATGACAAATACAGCCCTTACACATTAAATCTTAATTACATTTTATAAATTCTAACTAGAACTTCCACAGCGAGCTCCTGAAGTCCAGATGTAAT
Source organism: Megaceryle torquata (assembly GCA_024611175.1). Lineage (NCBI taxonomy): Eukaryota > Metazoa > Chordata > Aves > Coraciiformes > Cerylidae > Megaceryle > Megaceryle torquata. The sequence continues at coordinate 70,895 of JANIJG010022313.1, forward strand.
AACAAGTTTCATAAAAGGCTTTGTAATCTTTTTCTCGTGTCTTCCTTCAAAGTTCAGAATAAATCATACTCCAGCCACAAAGCACCCTACCTTTTTTGTAAAGTGGCCATTTGTTATTATTTGTTCGATTTAGCCATGATGCTTCTACAAGTCTACTGAAATAACAACTACAACAAACACTGAAAGGACTTTCTAAATTTAAGGCATGTAATTTAAGCAGATCTAAGAATTAACCTTCCATAGTGTACATAAGGAATTAATCTTCCTTGGGCCAATTTCAACGCCCTTTCAGTTCAAATTTCAAAGCTTATCAAAAATTATGCTGTTGCTGAAATAACTGCTTCTGTGCTACTCTCTGCATACACTTTTCACTGTCATCCTTACACAGGCAGTAAAGTTCCTATGGCAAATCAGATCTGAGAGCTGAAAACAAAACAAACCCCTAAAGCAAAAACAACAACAAAATCAAATAATTACTTTTTAGTCAGATAGAACTTAATCTTGCTCACTTTGTGGTAGCATTCAGATTGGCTTAGGGGAACTGTGAAACTATAAAGTCAGTAACATTCAACTGATGGATACTTCTGACGATTTTAATTATTACATCAGTTTCAAAGTCTTTTGAAAAATCTAATTCTAAGAGTAGGTGCTAAAAATGACATTCAGCTCAGAATTTGATAGAATATAGTTGACAGGAAGGAAGAAATTTTTTTTTGTTATTTTAAGAATTTTTTACTTCTCCTGAAAGACTTCTAGAAGTAGAGAAGTTGGTGAACTGAAAACTTAAATTCCAATAGTGTTCTTCCATACTAAGGTAAGTAAATGATATTAAAAGCAGGATGTGGAACAGGAAAACTGGTAAGGTTGCTGCATCTTTCTTTAAGTACTTGTATAAATAAGTAAAGTTTTATTTTAATTATATTAATATAATTCCTTATATTACTTGCAGCCTTTCTATGAAAAAACCTCATTTGCCAAATCCTCTCATCACAGACCAAACTCCAAAAATCAAAGGTCATAGTGTGTTGAGCCACAGGCTCTGCTCATGAATGTTCTACATATTTCGATTGAAAATAAAGAAGAGGAAAAGGAACTTTGTCTCTTCTTTATGTTGATTCAATCCATTTTGCTTTTTTATGTTACCTAAAATTTCTGTAGCACAGAATTTATTCCATTGACGCTAATCAAGTTTTTCAGTTGCATAAATATAAGTATTAAGTCTTTTGTCTTTAGAGTGCTCCTCTGCTTCCTTTTAAGCTTTGGGACTGAATTCCCCTCTCAAGCAGAGCAACGTCAACACGGCATAGTCCTGGATGATTACTAATGGGATGCAGAATATGGCTTCTCAAATAGGATTCTCAATAGAATTTGCCTTTGGGAAAATTCTATTGAGAAAATAGAATTCCCAAATAGGTCTTATATTCACAAATAAATAGAATTCCCAAATAGGTCTTATATTCACAAAGCAGAAGAAAACTACACATTTTATTATGAAACATAATTAATTATATTTGCAGATGCTGCCTCTCATTTTGAAATCTGAGAATGCATCTGCACTTCTGGGCTCAAACACTTTGTGAGCAGCTAAAAATCTGACCGGTATTTTTCTTTATATGCCTACTTCATGTAGACTATTGGCTCTTATACTGGTTGAAGCCAGAGTGAACTCCACTGAAGTACACTGAATTAGTAGAATAATGGAAATTAGATATGGGCTCATGTGTTTACATCAAGTTCGATTATCAGACAGGCACTGATCGTGAGTTTTAAAAAGCAAAATTTGAATGATTTAGCACAGGATGGCACTTTGACAGATGCAACAAGGTTATTTAAAATTCAATTCCTCAAAATGATCTATTAGGGAAACAACTTATGGAGGATCTATATAATACTTTAAAAATCATGCAATCTTCACCTTTGTGTTCTAAAGCTATTTGTAAACAAATAAATAAAATAATAAATGCCCTAGAACCATGAATCAGTGCAACAATAAGCTAATTTGAGCAGAAGCCATTATTTTAAAAGTATTTAAAATAACTGTGTTCCATTTAAATTATCTTATAAAAGCATAGCAAGTATGACTGAGTAGACAATCTTCAGTAATATCTCTTTTTTGCTGTCTAAGTATTTGGATTTGGTGAAGAGAGTATGTGTATACACATAGTTCAGTTAAGGCAGTAGAAGCATGATATTGCCAACTAAACACTTTAATAAAAAAAACAACCAAACCAAAAACCAACAAACACTTAAAAGCTTATTAAGGAAACCAAACCCAGAATTATATTTTTATCTCTGTCACGTAAAGAAAAAAGATGAAAAACCCAAGAAACAATCCATAATCTTAGTGGTTACTTTTTGGGTGGCATTTTTTACAAGAAGATTAGCCTAAAAATCAATAAAAGAAGGCTATTTTACTGAGATTCACTGTGCAAATTTTTCCCGAGTTACTTAAATATCAGAACTTTTGAATAGCTATCCAAGATGGAAAGTTGCCTCACTCCAAATTAAAAAGGACTTGCTGACTCAATGCTGTTGATCAGAAAAGGAGTAGCTACTTTCACTCTAAAAGATTTAAAATCAGTCTGCAGTCAATTGTTTTCATATTCACTTTAATTACATGAATATGTTTTTCCAACATTTTTGACAATGCTGACTTGTATCATCTCTGGTATGCATCAATTTTCATCTTATCTTGTTTGTGTGGCCCATTTTTTAATTAGCTATTTTGAACTTCCAGTGAGCTTTCATGAATTTTGATGGATTAGTCATGTTATTCTCCCTGTCCAGGCAAATTCAAGATAAATGCCTGGAATGGCTATGATCTTTGGGCAAATTACTCTCCTTGATTATAATATATATTGATGAATTGTGTCAGTATGCATTTACATATTTGTCAGTTTAATTAGCCAAATAATGGGGTATAATAAGAAAAACCCCATAATGAAAGGAGGGTATCGTAAATTATTAACAAAAAGTAACCCTATGTTGACTTTAAATTTGATCAGAAAAGAACTTAATCATGAAATTTTACATTTTGGAATATACACATGCATTATCCAGGTAGACCTACTACTGATCTATCTAAGCAACAAAATAAATGTGCTATCTTTTAATCTACTGAAATGAAGAAGACATCACATATTGAAGAATTATCACATAACTACAAGAAATCACTACTTTTTCATGAATGGTTTTTCAAAGGAAGTATCGTTCAGGAGATACATTTCTTCAAAATAAGGTTAACAATAAAACGACATCTTTATTTCTACATAATCATATTATTTTTAGAGGAGGAAAAGGCTGTAGCATACTAGAATATACTACTCCATTACTCCAGAACAATTTCTATCTTGATATGTTGCTTTTCATTTATTGGTTGCAAGACTCTTTTCTTAAAAGTTTTTAGGTCCAAATGCTGTACTTTGCAATATTGGTTTAAATTCTGATCTAAAATTATTTCAATAAATAACACAGATGCCGTGTCTTTGAAAAATCAATATTATATGTGCATGGTTGGAATTAGGCTGCAATTTATGAAACTCCTGGCTGTTAGTTCTACAAGAAGGTATTAAAATAAAAAATAGCTTCATAGCCAGTATATGATTTCTGCTTATGAAACAGAAATATCATTTCCACTATAAGAAAGTTTGCCTTTTATATTCCTTTAGTTTTATGGTCAGTTTGCTGAAAATAATAGCTGGCCCATGGCCCAAGGAACTGCTGGTGGATAGGGTGATCACTCCTGCTGGCTGACTAAATCTCACGTGCATTATATTAACACAAGCTTCAATCTATTCTGTTAGACTCAAATGGAAATGGGAAGGAACACTCTTGAACTTTTAAGTCCCAAAGGCAAAGCTGACCAGTCCAACCTTATTTGCCCATGTCCCTTTTTGCTGTCCATGTGGGTAAACTTATCTACCATATGTCTCTGGAAGCCCTAAAGCTCTATTCAGTCATTAAACAGTGACTCTTCTTCAGTAGGAATGCACTCAAGAAGGAAGGTATTGCTTTCCTACACTACATGCTTAGACTCAACTCTTTCAGTGTGGTTATCACTCATTGTCTGGGGTAGACACTTAACTGCTTTTGTTAGAAAACTGAAATAAGATCTGGTTTCAGGCTCACAGAAGTGAAACGGGGAGACAGTGCTCCCTACTGATCATCACTGCTTCGCAAGAACCTTTTTCTCAAAGGGTCTGAACAGATCATAAAACCAAACTCTCTGATGTTATTCCAAGATGTTCTCTTCCCTTGTACCTACCAATATAAGAAGAGTTTAACCATTCCCACTGTTTCCAAGACAGGATCTTCCTTCCACAGTTCTCTGAAAGACACTTCTACTAATCTTATAATTCAAGTTCAAGTCTAATCACTATTCTTAGTCTAATGTTAATTGGTCTAATCTTAGCTGCTTTAATGCTGGAGTGTCTCAGCACACTGGTAGAATTTTTTTGTTGTTATTGACTATGCTCATAATAAAACCAGATAAATAAACAAGATGTTCTGCCTGGGATTTTGTAATACCTCTGTCTAAGTATTTACTAGTTTTGCCTCACAACTTTTATACTTTGCAAAATTTCTTTGTGTTCAATTGTATTTGAAAAGACAGTCTCTGTGCATGCAGATTTTGCTATCCTTTATTTTAGGATATCGATTAGCAGACATGTAACTGTACTTCTTCAGTTACACCTGATTTAAACATACCAGGAGACAGAATAAAAGAAATCAAAGGACAAGACCAAACTACAGTTTCTACAGTAGAGCATGTTACAAAAACATCTTTAAGATTTTTATCAGTGAGAAAGTGAGAATATGTCAGGTTTCTCATATACAACCAGAGTTATACAATTTAGAACAAGAGTTTCAAATTAAGATTATTTGCCACTGGAATCAGATTTTCACAGCACATCTGTAATGAAGACATCAAAGGGTAAGGTTTTTGAAACAGGCCCAGTCACTTCTATTACTGCCACATTGACATCATGCAAGTAGAGTATTTCATGGTGCAGCATATTTAAATCTGAAGTTCCAACTGCATATTTTGGCTCTTGACTTGAAGTAAGGGCTAACTTTCCAAAAAATGTAACAAGTCTTTTTAATAGAAATCCCATATCTAATTTGAAATGTTTAGAAGGATTTATAGAATCACCTTTCTCTGTATACTCAAGCGTTTATAACATTTGGACCAGTTCCCTTCCTTCCATGGCTTGATGAACTAAAACTTGCAACTTCCATTACCCCAAAGTATACTGTAGTGTGCCTAGACTACAGGCTGTTCTAGGCACATGTATCACACATCCCTAACAGAGATGTAGGAAAGAACTTGAGTTTCACTGATTCTGGAAATGGAATAATAAAAAGAGTCTGCATTTGTATCCTACTGGTTAGTGTGATAAGTGGCAGTCCAAGCCTCCACAGGGTCTGTGCTTTGCAGCAGAGTTGCAGCTCCACATTCCCAAGACTACTACTCTAGGAAACAGCCTTTGTTCAGGCTACAGTGCTCAAGAAAACAGCACACAATTTTTATTGAGACCTCAGTTTTTGCTTAATTTTTACTATTGGGTTCCTGCTGGCACCTCCCAACTCAGAGCAAAATGAATTGGTTCTTAGGAGCTTTATTCATGAACACACATTTCTTCCTATCCACTGTAGAGATATTTAATTTTGGTTTTATACTCCCCTCTCTGTATGGCCACAATTCCAAGAAATTCTCAGCACCAAGAGGATGGTTCCAACAGAGTTCAGCTATCAGTTTGATGCTAAAATAGGTGTCGACATTTAAAGACAAGATTTAAAAGATTGTGGAACGGGCTAAACCTCCTGGGGAAATCTGACATTTTGAAATTCCTTAAGGGGAACCAAACTCTCAAAAACCTAGTTTTGAATTCAGGACTGAGCTTATGAGGTACACTTCAGCATCTCTGAAGTTCTGATGTGTTTGTAGTTATGTCACAGAATAAAGACAAAATATGTCAATAATACATTGCACAACTGTACACCAAAGGAAGTTGTAAGTATGGTCTAAAAAATAAAATTAACAAATAAATTTACGTCTTAGGTGTTGTATTACCTCAGGTATTTCTGCAAGCTGTTGGCAAACCCAATTAATTAATTATATTACTTAAGCAGCTATTTCCATCTCTTGCTAAAAAGCACTTAAGCAGATACTTACATTCCACTGACTTGACCTCATTAAAAAAAAAAGGAAAAAAAGAGTCATTACTACATTATTGTTAGTAGAAACTTAGTATTCTAAGAGACATGCTCTGGGAAAAAAAGATTGTCTGATTTGATATCTTTGTCAACTGATCTGAAGACAGAAAAGAGCTAACAGAACAGACAAGATACTTTTGGAGTACACAAAGAAACTACCCCTCTAAAATGTTAGTGACTTGTTTAAATAAAACTCTTCTTCCTCACACAGCTACCAAATTGAGTGCTTGTATGCCAACAATAATGTTCAAATCTTTGGCAGATGAAGCATTTGTTAATCAACAACAAATGCCTATGGTAATATGATACTAAAGAATGGATTAAAAATATGATGCTCTGATAAATTCAGTAACTGTGTAAAAAATGGGGTAGTGGGAAATTTAGTGGAAAATTCTAACAACCCCAAGCATATTCCTACTTATTAGAGTAGCAAGCTTCAGTTTTTTTTATTCGGTTGTTGAATTTAAGTGGTTGAATATAAATCAAATTATTTTATAATTCTATAAACATATGTGTTGATATTCCTTAAAAAATGCATGCATAAGTCCAAGTATTTGATATCCTTCAGAACAAACTTAGGTTTTTGAAAGAAAAGCAACGGATATAAAATAAATTTTCTCATCACATGGTACAAAGCCACTATTGGACAAATTAGAAACAAAATTGCACACTAAACATGTAGTGGCTTCTTTGTACAGTTATGAACATCAACCACCAGAAAACAAATAAGGAAAAGACATCTGTCACGAACACCTTTGCTGTGAGTCTGTCACTGAAGCAGCACTCAGCAACCAGCTAGAGATGGAGCCAGATAACAAATCTCAACATAAACAAAATAAGTCACTGAAAATGAAGTCACTGCTCAGTGTAACTTCTTTCCAAGCCAGGTAAGTCCCACTAACACAGGCACTCACTTGGCTTCAGTACATAGTAGGAAAATGTCCATCTGGTCACAGCCAGTAGCTGAAATTCCAGAACATCTGAAATAGAACATCCAAAATATGTGCTAAAATCCAACTTCAGAAATCCATCTTCAACTTTGAAATATGCCCCAGGCTTTGTCTACATTTTCTGACAATCATCAGATTCTGCAAGTTAATGTTGAATTTAGGAGAGAAAATGAAGTAATTGCTCAGTTACTGTAAGTAATATTTTTGATAAATGGTATTTCACTTTCTCATCTATAAAACAGGAATTAAACAATGCTTCCTCTCATTCCTACCTTACGTTCCTTTGCGTGGTCAGATTGCTGTAATTTTGAGTGAAAAATGTTTTCCAGAAGATGTACAAACAACACCAAACTTGAGCATCTGTCATAAGATTTTAAATGATACATTATGTATGAACTTGTATGTTTATCCTGTGTTTTGATTGGATCAGATGGAATTGACATGTATTTGCTTACTTCACTTAAATTGCAAATCCAGCTTGAAATGTTTTTTTTCCTTTTCCACTGACAGTTGGCAGAAAAGTATTCAGAGAAACCAAGTAAAATTTAGGTCTAAAACAGAAATTGAGAAACTGTGTGATTCTAAAACAGCAACCTGGATAAGAAACATTCTGACAGAAGCCAATCCTAACTTTTAAAAAAGAACATTCAGACTTGCTGCAATATCAAAAACATTTAAAGAATGTAGAATTAATTCTCTCCTGACAGTCGGAGAATTGAACAGTTAGGACTGCACGCTGACAATCCATGGGTATGGTTTCTAGACAAACCATGCTACTAATGATGATTACGTTTTCCTGTTCATTCACCTCTTGTTTACTGAAGCCACAATTTCCTGGTTATTTTGATATTTGCATAGCTGGCAGGGTTCTGTAAGCTGAAAACATTTAATTCTACTCAAAAAGAAGGCTAGAAAAAATCTTGGAATACTCGGGTCTTGACATCTTTCCACACCTTCTTGAATAAATGGCACAGGAGGAAATGGAATTAGTTCTGTCACCCAACACTCATTTTGAAGGACTTACTAGCAGAAAAGACATGGAAAATTTCAGGGAGGTAGGGGAATGGGGTTGGTTTTTAATATGTGAGTAAACCAAGTGAAGTTCTGTTGGACAGTGCAGCTGGTTCCTCAAATTTTTACCAGGGGTTCTGCAATTTTCAGCTACTGACTTTCAGAACAAAGAACTATGGAAAAATTCCAAGCGTATCTACCCTAACAAAGCTAAAGCACATAGAGAATATGCTGTCTGGCCAAACACAGTATGATTGTCTGTCAGAACACCTCATGTCTTTAGCAGCAAAGTCACCTCTTTCACATCTAATGCTGAGATAATCCCCAGACAGCCTTTTTTCCTTTGAATGCTGTTACTATCCTGCTCACCACAATTCATATGGCATCCCCAAAGTAACCATGCTGATTTAAATCATCAGATTTGCTCTTGTTTTTATTGCTGCTGACAATATCTACAGAATAAAATACACATTGTTAGAAGGGAGTTTTCAGCAGGTTTGTATTTACCCTCTATTTGAACTGTATTGCATGTTCCTTCATGCAAGAAGGCTAAAGGTTAAACAAAAACTCTCACTTATGTGCTTAAGAGAATATGCACTAAATCAACTTCTGTGAAGTATGCCCGTGCTTCTTTGCAGAAACATTGGAATATTTCAGTTTTGTGCAAATTCAGTCAGATGCTCACCACAGACAATATAGTTCTGCTTTGCGCGTCTCAAATTCCATTAAACTGCAAATACCAGTAAAATACTCACAACCAGTGTACTTAGAGGCTGATTAGTAAAGCAAAGCAAGTCATTTAAGTTATGGAGAGACTGTCTGGCAGTGGGTGCATTGTGCTACATCTACACTGCCACATCACCTTAGAACAGATGAGAGCTGCTGAAACACCATAAAGTGCTGCCATCTGTGGGAGGACAAACACAAAAATTAAGGGATGCCCCCAAGTCATCCTGCAATTTCTCAGGCAAAAAAGCCCACATACAGGTTCTTTTTTATGTGTGACAGAACATCCAAACCATACTGCAGACAGTTCTGCTACCTTCAAAATGAGGTCAAACTCCACATCTAAAAATTCAGTATCAACAGCAGATTGTTGCCAATATGGATACTGAGCAGGTCTCCCAGCTTGGATCTCACTTCATTCTCTGAGAACTGTGCTTCCATTATGCTAACTTCATTCAACATCTCTGTCACCTAACTTTGGTCCATATTCCTGTTTGTTGTCTGGAAGCTTGGATAGTCATAACGTAATTTGCCTTTAAAAAGACATGAAAGTTCTGTTAGACTGTGCAGAACTCCTGTCTTTGGAGGCATGATGATGAAGAGGCTGAGAAACAATGTGAAAGTCTTGCATATGCAATTGAAGACAAGAATTTAAAAAACTACATCAAAAGGAATACACCACTGGAGAAAGGTAACTGGAGAAATTACCTAAGGAAATTGAAAATCCAAAGCATCACACCTTCATGATGGAAATCATTGCATACAGCAAAAATTCCAGTTAGCACACCACACAGTGATGCAGAAGAAGGCTGCCATATATCTGCCTGGGCCTTGCAAGGATAAAGGGTTTTCAGGGCTTGGCCTGGCTATGCAAGATACTCATGTGCATTGGACTTTTCAGAGTTTTTCAGATTCATTCTGCACAAGACATACAAGCACCTTACCACTTGAAGTGCTGTAAATCTGACTTGGATAATATTGTGTCTCTACTGCCTGGAAATCTTAAACAATTCTGCCAAATCCTCTAGTTCTACACAAAAAAATTTTTAAATAGAACAGAATCACATCAGTGGAAATCCAGATGTACAGCTGCCTTGATGCTGAAGCCAATGGGATGCCTAAATACAATGCCACACAACTTTTTCAAGACCAATCTGATACCAAAAAGGGCATGTTGTAGTGGGAACACCACATGAATATGAATGTACTCTGTTGAAATAGCTATGTCAGTAATAATAGGCTGTCAGAAATGCTTCTGGTAAAACTCCACAACACAGATGTATTTCACAAGTATGGTCTGTGAAAGTGTTTCCACTTGATATTACAGGGATTGCACCCCTGTCAAAGCTACAACAGAGTCTTCAATGAAATGCAAAGAAATTTCAAACTGGTTGACTACAATGAGATTTTGGGTTGATTTTGATCTCTGAAACAGCATTAATACTGTTCTTCACAGTATTATTCTACTGATTCAGAATATGCACTCTCAGTCTTTGGTATTTGAAGGGTTTGCTACCTTCACATTAATTCAGGTATGTTTCTTTCCTAAATTTAATTTTTCAATAATTTATGGCAATGTCATCGGTGAGATATATATATATCCATAATTACTTTTAGCTTTTGCAGTAGAGAATCATAAAAAGAAAAGACTTCATTCACAGATGTCATGCAGGAAGAAGAAAATATTTTGCAGAATTATCATGCACCAAACCACAGATTTTCATTTTAGGGAAATTTCAGAGAAAGGAACTACCAAAGTTGTGAAAGGAACTACCGAAGTTATGGATACCATTGCACTGCCAAGATGAATGGGTATTCCCTAATCTTATATCAGGGAATATATTAGGGAATTAATGGGACTAGACAATGTGTAAGTGGGGCTGTATATCCCTTCTGTGCTTCAGAGGAACAGAACAGCATTATTCTGTTAGAGAATTCCTCAAAGCAACATTCTTGTGCTGTACTTTATCTGTGGTCAAAATGTGAATTTCATTTACACACAGTCCTGCAGTCCAGTACTTTTCATTCCATTTGCTTCAGGAAAAGAATCTGTCTGTCATCATCTTGGAACTGCTCATAGTTTAAAAAAAAAACCCAAACAAACTACAGTATGATACACAAAAAAACCCCCATATTTCCTCTATAACTGGAAACATTCCTCTCTATTGTTGTTTTATTTACTGTTTAGAAGTTAGATGCATTATGGTAGTTAGTTCTACTGTATGCAGCTTCATAACTATAGTGTAGAATAATCTGGATCACTAATAATTTTCACAAGTTATATGTGAGCACCCATAACTCATCATAAAATCAATTATGTCACTTCTGGCATACTTTTCAACACTTTGGTGCCTGCCAAAGTAAAAATCAATAAAGAATTATTGTTATTCCATGGCTGATACTGGCTAAGTGGCTTCAGTGGCACTCCCTGTTGGGGGACTGCCATTAAAGCTTTTAGAATGACATAAGCTGAGTCTTATTAGGCTACTCTAGTGAGCATATCTAAGAACACTAGAGTATTTTCAAACTTGCTAAGAACTCCAGGTGACTAGTTACCATGAAACACTGTGCTGAATAACATTGATGATACTCACTGAGAAACATCACACACTTTTCTGAGTATGCATTTCATAACAACATAGTTCACATGACTTCATCAGGTCTGATGGGAAAATCCATTCTCTGCCACACAGACCCCCATCTCTCTATTTTAATAGTTGATATATGTATTACAAAACAAAGGTCTACAAAATTACAAGGTCTGCAAATCTCAATTAAGATACCACTACATTTTGTACTACAACATGCTGCTGTAATGAATGTCATGGGTTTTTCACCACTAGGAAGCCTACGAATTCCTCCTCCGAATCTTTCAGATCAGCCCAGGCCTTGCAGTAATCTACCCTAAATCCACCTTTGAAGTGTCAAAATCTAGGATAAATTAATCTGATAAATGTTCTGCCAAATTAGATCTTCCAAGCACTCAGATTACAATTCTATCTCCTTTCTCATTCATTTTATCTGCTACATTTGGCAATCTCCTCCTTTTCAAAGATAACTACTGTCTTCAGAGAGCACAAACCACAATTAGTTGATTATTTGTTCCTACACTGAACCTCACATAAAAATTTATGTTGAAAAGTTTCCCTTGTTACTTAGTATTGGTACATTCACATAGAAAAGAAGTCACTGAGGTCCTAGTTCCCTCAGAGAGATGAAAGGCTCAAAGAATTTCCTGTCAAAACCAGCATAAGCTTTGCCACCAGCTTAAGTGGCTATTCAAGCAAAGTACTCTGAATGATAGGCAGTAGCAAATATGTTTCATCAAACTGAACACTGAGCAAACCTCTGTACCAAGACTGAAAGATACTTTTTCTCTGTGCCCTTCTTGACCTGCATCCCACAATATTTGAGCACTGGGTTAAAAAACATGGCAGGCTCATTGCTGGAAATCATGAAGTGATGCACATGGGAGAAAAGAATCTACGAGAATACGTGGACAATCGGGACATATGTATAAGCTCGTATCACTGAAAAAAACCCACTCAAGTCACTATAAATAGTTAATAGATAACAGCAGTCCAAAAGACCAACAGAATGTTGGTAATTATTGAAGAAGGATTAGAGATGAAAATATCATAAAGTCTATACATCCACAGTTACTGAACTGTCAAATATGGTACATAGCTCTAACTACCTTAAAGCAAAGGCAATGCCATAAAACTGCGTAAGGAATGACTTACCTATGAGGACAGCTCAAAGTGGTTATTACACTCACAACACAGTGTAGGAAGGAAAACAACTGGTATCAAAAAGTAAATATGTTATTTTTTTCTCATAAGTATAAAAAACCTAGTGAGATAAACAAGCAGCAAGTTTGAAGTAAGGCAGGGAGGGGGGAATTGAATTGTGGGCAGTGTTGCTAGGAGATGCTATGGAAGTCAGAACACAAATTTAAAAAGGACACAGATAACTACACATGTAACAGTGCTGGAAATTGGTGTAGAGGTGTGATTACAAGCTTAAGAAATATCGCACTGCCAATTGACAGAAAGTGTGAAAGTATACCAGAGGAATTATTGGTTCACAATTCCCTGATTTTAAATAGTTATTCCCCAAGACTGTACTACTAGTTACTAGCAATAGTAGACTGCTGTACCATATGGAGGCTTGTTTTTATCTAGCGAGGCTATCCCTACCTCTGGAGGCTATACGTCAATGGAGAAGCAACAGAAACCTTTTCTGAACTCAATCAGCTTGGATAAATTGGTTTGTCCATATCTAATACACTTGAATATATAAAAAAGACCCAAACCAGGTCAAGCTCTCTTCATTATAAAACCATCAATAGACCAGAAATTTGGCAATAGATATTATTCCTTACCACTTGCTTTTTTCAGGTATTTCATTGGGGTTTTTTTTATTCTCCAGATAACTCAACATTTACATTATCTTCACTGCCAGGTCTGAATGAATAAATCTTGATTTAGTAAAGTAAATGTCCCTTTTACAATAACCACCATCCAGCACCAGTATGCCTTCTTGCATGGAATTCAACATTTTCTGTTTCCAAATCTCAGTGTGATATGATATGATAAGTATAGTTTAAAGAAATATATACCAACTGTGTCTCTATTACTGTGCATGTTCCAATAGATGTAGAGTCATTCAGATCAGGTTTCAGCTGGGCACTAAAGGAACTGAGACTCTAATTTTAAACACAAAGTCTCTTACAAAAGCAGCTGTAAAATACATGCTTCTAGATATGAAAAAGGGATTTTTTCATGCTATGAAATTTTTTTTTTTTTTTCCTTTTTAAGCAGATTTTTATTTGGCCATTAAGATTTGCCAAAGGACACAAAATACAAGGATTATTAACGGAAGAAAAAATTACCGTTAAAAATGAATTATTTATTGAACATGGACACTATAGTCATAGTAACAATCATTGAAATGGAAGGAATTACATTAATATATGAACACAGCGTATTATTTCCTGGATCTAGTCTTTAGCTTGTACCAGGCCTCTAGAGATCACAAAATCTTTAGTTCAGGTAAGGCAGAATGTTGCTCAACTTTGAATAATAATAATCTATCAGCTATACACCTACAATATTTTGCATCTATTTTCCAAGACTTGCATCTCCAACACATGACAGGTCTTTCCTCAACTTGAACTTTTTACAGTTTCAACCTCTATAATCTAACATTATGGAAAATTTGATAAATGACATGGATTTTTGTAGTCTTGAAAGTCATTATTGCTGGTTAACAGCATATTGTACTGCTCTAGTTCTGTAAACAAGAATCTGAATAAAGGAGGTTTGAATGGCTTTTTCATTGTGTGAAAAAAATTAAGATTAATATAAGTATCTTTGGTCTCAAATAAGAATTAAAAAGTTACAGTTTCAAATAATTTGATAAACCATTTTTGAGAAAAAAGCCAATGAAAATTATTAAATGTTGAATTTATTATATTTGAATATTGACTTTCTTTTAATGTAAAAACCAATTTTGTGTGAAAAGTCTTTTGAAATTAAACACGACAATTTCTAAAGCAGTTATGATACCTTGCAATTGCAATGAAGCAGAGAGTCAAGAGTTGAGGAGCATTAACTTCCAGCTGAGGAGTGTAAATTCTATGAGCTGACTTCTCACCATGGAATTATTTTGCAAATATGAGTAATTTAATATAAAGCTAGAGATTTCTAATCTTGTGAAGATATAACTTGGCCTCATTTGTTCACAGTACCACAATGAAAATATGAAGATTTCAGATTAAGGAATAGCATTGAGTGCTTAGTTAACTAAACAAATTACAGCATTTCCTTTAAATCCCATATCCAAGTAGTATTTTTACTTTAAAGACTTTAGTAAGAAAGTAAGTCTTCATTCCTCAAACTGTAAGGTTTCTGAGGTTTTCAGAGACTTGTATCAGCTTTCTATATTCTCATTAATAAGACATGCTTTTGCAACATGGAATTTTAGTGTTTTAGCTTGCTTATAAAATAAAAGAAAACCCCTTTGTTTTCAAAGATACAAGATTAAATGTCATTTCAAGATATATAATATTTCTGTATTTTTATCCACTTCTCTCCTTCATGAAAATAAAGAAAAAGATTTGTTTTTAGCTATAACAGTTCAAAGACAACAATACACGTTGATAACTGATAAATGCAAAAAAAAAAATTTTATCCACTTTTTCTAGAACCAAAAACTGCCAAAGCAGCAAGCATCATAGAATCACAGATTCACAAAATGTTAGGGGTTGGAAGGGACCTCTGAAGATCATCGAGTTCAAGCCCCCTGCCTGAGCAGGATGAAACTAGAGTAGATCACTCAGAAATGCATCCAGATAGGTCTTGAAAGTCTCCAGAGAAGGAGACTCCACAGCCTCTCCGGGGAGTCTGTTCCAGTGCTCTGTAACCCTTACAGGAAAGAAGTTCTTCCTCATGTTGAGGTGGAACTTCACATACTTGAGCTGAAACCCATTGCCCCTCATCCTATCACAGGGCACAAGTGAAAAGAGTTTGTCCCTGCCTTCTTGACGCCCAGAACTTACATATTTATAAACAGTAATTAGATCCCCTCTCAGTCTTCTCCTCTCCAGACTAAAAGCCCCAGGTCTCTCAGCCTTTCCTCATATGGAAGGTGTTCCAGCCCCTTAATCATCCTCAAAGCCCTCCGTTGGACTCTCTCAAATAGATCTCTGTCCCTCTTGAACTGGGGAGCCCTGAACTGGACACAATACTCCAGGTGAGATATCACTAGTGCAGAGTAGAGAGGGAGGAGAACCTCCACTGATCTGCTGGACACACTTTTCTTAATGCACCCCCAAGATACCACTGTCCTTCCTGGCCACAAGGGCACAAGGGTTGTCCCATGGATCACTTGTTGCCTATCAGGACTCCAAGATCCTTTTCCACAGAGTTACTCTCTAGCAGATTGCTTCCTAACCTGTACTAGTGCATTTTATTGTTCCTTCCCAGGTGCAGGACTGCACTTGCCCTTGTTGAACCTCATTAGGTTCCTCTTTGCCCAGCTCTCCAGTCTGTCCAAATCTTGCTGAATGGCCACACAGCCTTCAGGTGAATCAGCCAATCCTCCCAGTTTCGTGTCATCAGCAAACTTGCTGATCACGAATCATTCATGTGCACAGTATAATACACAGAAATCTGCTAGCACTCCTACACTGACCATGGATAGCTAATCAAGAATAGAATGCTGTAGAATAGGTATTGTCTGAAAGATCTGCATCTCCATGTGACTTGAACTTCCTTGCGTTTAGCAATTATAGATGTTTTTGTTAAATCTAAACTGATACATGTTTTTTTTCTTTTCAAAACTATTCTGATGTAAAGGGCTCACATTGCGAATGAGTATATGTACAGTAGAGGACATATTTAATTTCAATAAGGAAGACATGAAATACCAAGAACAACAAAGCCCTGTCAACTTTCCAGGTTGGCCAAAGCACGAAATACATTGTCAATTTAAAAAAGAAAATTTTAAAATAAGATGAGCCTTTAGAATTCAAATGACATATGCAGTAGCTTGTCTGCACTAATGTACAAACACTAGAATCAAATGTAGGGTTGGAAAGAAGATCCTACCACAGAAAGAGTGATATGACATCACCTCAGGTAGGAAGCTGGATAAATGTTACCATACAAAGCCATATTAAGGCCCTATATAAGATACCACATACATTTCTGGACATACACCCAAAGCAAATGCATTCAAATTGTTAAAGAAGACAAACACTAGGATTGAAGTGCTCAAAGGGAAATGCATTTTGCAGGAGAAGGGAAGGACAATGGCTGGCTTAGTTACTCTGAGAAAAAGTTTGAGAAGGGGAGTAGAGGGAACCAAGAGGTAACACCTCTGTTATCTAATGGTAAAAAAGAGTAAACAATAGATGAATTTAGAAAACTTTTGCTCTTCAAACTATTCAAAAACTACTTTGAAATCAATTAAGCTAAAGATGACAAAAATACCATCTCAATCTCTGCATATACTATTCATCATTGTAGAAGCATCCTAGGCTACAGACTGAAAAGAGAAATGGAAATAACAGTCGTATCCTAGTGCAATCTTCATCAAGTTTTATTGAAGAAAATTGTAATGCTCAATGAACCAACTTAAAATAATTTGTAACAATTTAAACAGGACCAAAATGCTGTGAGTCAGCTATCTAATAAATATTTTTCTGGCAGTCAGCATTATAGAGCAAATACTAAAATACAGATTATTGAGATTACACATGGCCCATCACACACTAATTAGTAAATTACAAATTAATTATGCAGTAAATAATCACATGCCTACTTCCCTCAGTCTTTGGGAAGAAGTTTGGTGAATCTTTTCAATCAGCTTTGGCATTAAGGATAGCTTGAAAACCATCAATTCCGTTAAAAGAGTTTCAGAGAAGACTCTTGTCGTGTGGTATTTCCTTAACTGTCAGACTCTGTCAAGCTTCAAAAAAACCCCTAAAAACCTCCAGGATCAGTCACTGTCTATTTGCTAAAGATGCTGATCTGCCTACATGCTAAATCTGCACATTGCTGATCTTTGTGAATTTATTTTTGTTGTTGCCAAAAGAAATGTTTCAACAGCAGCTGTTTTGAAGAAGTAGCTCCAAATAAACAAAGAAATCTGCTTGTGAGGTCTACATAGCTCAGGTTTATAAGAAATCCAATTATAAGAAGTGAATGAATCCATTAAGCTGGACTCATTTGTAGTCATGTCTATTTGTAGAAAGCACACTGAGTGGACAGAGCGAAGAAAGAGTACTTTAAGAGCAAGGAGTCATTTTTATTGTATTAATAAATAATGTGGAGGGAGTATCATACCGGAGCAACAAGAGGGGAGTCAGAACACATTATCTTTGGGAGTGTCCCTTCTGTAGAGCACTCTCCAGAATCATGGGATGGCCACTCCTTCCTCCATGTTTGCATCACCGTGACGGCTCATAAAACCAAGTACCCGTGTCTGTGAAGGTGGTCTCAGAGAGCCCTTTTCACTGACAAAATGGCACCCATAAACTTGCTACTTCCTGCCATCCACTGGGGCTCGATGTCCTTTACTCATGCCAGTAAGTTTAATGTGAACTATACAAAATACAACTGAACCACAGAAAGTGAGGCATTCACACATAAAAGTGACCAACGCAACACTAAAGAATATTGCAAAGGTGAATCTCAATAAAAAAACTCCACGACTTTTAAGTGCATTCAAAGTATTCACAGGAAAAGAACAGACTACCTTTCAAATTTATTAACAAATTCAAATTTGGTCATGTGAAGTAAAGTAGATATAAATGAGATCTCAATTTAAGTTACCTTTGCAATTGTCTCGTGCAGGCTGAAGGAGGGATCCAGCTCCTCAGTTTTTGTTGTATGTACAGGAAACAGAGCTTCGGAGAGAAAGCTAGAGTTCTGTGAGAAAGAAAGAAGAAGACTTTTAGGATTCCACCTTGGTTTCCTCCTATAAATGCTTATTGAATTTTGTTCACAGACTGAACACCCCTTCAAATTGTTCTAAAGTTTTGTTAATTATTAAACTTATTTGCCTGATCTAATGAACTGATTCCAAGTCCCTGAAAAGAGGCAAAAACCTCCTAAGTCTTAGGACTTCATTTCTGGAATGGCAGTTGTCTTTACATTTATGCTTCCAAAAGCAGCTAAACATTTTGCCTAGAGGGAGGAAAAATATCCATGCAGATTTCATTTTTGCTAAGCAGCAATCAGACATTTTATTAAGTACATTATGATTTTGTCTTCAGAAGATCTGTAAACCAAATAATCAAAAAATACACTTTTATCTTCTGCAACCATCCTATTTCTGTATAGAGTAATACCATCAGCATAATACGGTGGTTTGGTCAATTCCCTATAATTTATCTGTTAGATTGACCACTCTTTTTAACAACAGGTAATCTTAGTAACATATTTGTACATGATGTTCCTGTACTGTAAGAAAGCAAGCAGTTAGGTTGCATATTTGCTGTCACAAGGAAACAACAAACTGATACTCAAGTGTAGGCTGAAAAAAAGCAATGTAATACAAACAAACCCCCATTCTGCAAAGGTACAAAGATGCCTAAAAGGGGAATGACTTTAAACCTATGTTCTGAACCTTGTACAATAACCCAGAAAATAACCTGAAAAGAAAAATTTTTCTCTACATCCCTATAACTCCCGAGACATACATCCTAAAATTATCCTCACTTTTGTGAAGAGTCTCTAGTTTTGCTCTTTAGGCATGACCTGAACTGCCCCTCTCAAGAAAGCTAGGAACCTAGCACCCATCTAATCCCCACCTGGTATACAAAGAGGTGCAGAGGTGCACTTTGATGGACTGAGATGCTCAATTTGGGAAGTGCACTTTAAATACACTCACTGTTCACCAACAGCAATGCGTTTGGTACCTATGCACAGAAACCATGGCCAAAATTATTTCAGAGATCAGCAGGAGGATGTGACAGTGAACAAGTATCATACCATTCTAAAACATATCAGTTACGAACAGTTCTTTTAAATACACTTTTCTTCTGATGCACACATAACTAGAGATGCATCTATTGGATTTACCTACATCCTGAAAAGGAACAAAACTTCATCTTAAGCACTCTGCCAAACTCTGGGTTGCTCTGTGCAACTAAGTTCAGCATCATAACATTTTGCATCTCCTTTTGGAAGGCCTAAATCTTTCCTTGTCCATTAACTTTATTCTGAGTTTATATTTTAATTTCAGATGCCAGCACCTGAATATATTACTGCAGTTACCTAGAATATCCTAAGGTCTTTTATTCTATTTCATATTTAGAGTACAATGCACCATGCGCCACATAGAATCACATACAGGCTTACCAGAGGGATCGACTGGGGACTGCAGAGGGACTACAAGCTTCTCATTAACATACTTCCTTGCATCTGAGTGCTGGGAAACTTGTCTTGTCCTTTGTTTGACAGCCTTGGCAGAATTTCTAAGGAAGTATCCAGTTCCAGGTTAAGTTAGGCTACTCCTAGAACTAACATTTTGCATGCATCTTTTAATGCCATTGTTTTTTATCTGGAGAGGGACAGTAATAAGACTATAAGAAAATGTATCCATTAAGAAAAGCTAAGCAGAGGAGTGTGACTCATGAAATGAATATGCTTTGCAAGATTACTAATATATATGTTCATTCTGGAGCTTTAAATGGCACTCAGTAAGAAAATACCCCAATTCTGAGTGCAATTTTTATGTTTAATGAATTTATGTATAAAATAGTACTAGCAGCAATAAGAAGCTGACAATATCCCTGGCTCAGAAATGCCTAAATCACATGAGATTATACTATGATTACATCACTACAAAAACAATTTTGAAAAATATCTAGTGTTTTGAGACTGGATTCCAAATAAATTTCACAGAAGCCCATGGTCCTGTATTTATGGTGAATAGCTTTTCTGGTTTAGATTATTTCCTAGGCTTTAAGGCTGGGACAATGTTCTGGAAGCATATGCTTTTCAAACACCAATTTCCCATGTCTCTAGACTAAAATTTCTTCAGTTTCCTTCCTTGTGATATATATTAATCTTCAATAGTTTCTGTCCTTGTGCTCCAAAATAGACTCATACTCTATTCTCAAGAAGTGAGGCCCCTTTTTAGGGGCATAAAACCAGGAAAGGATGCCCAAGAGCCATAAAGTTATTCGCATTCAGATTTTGCATGCAGAATGGCAGGCTTTGGTTAAAAAATATTAAAACTGATCTGAGCTTTAACAGGATTGATTTCTAGAGTTGGCAACCCACTACCTTTTCACTTGCTAAAAGCACTCTGTTGAGTTTACTGTTTTAAACATCAGGAGGTGAGCAAATGAGAGAGACAAATAATTTAGATGCTTTGTTCTGGCTTGTTCAACCCCTTTGCATGTGACTGAGCTTTGCTCTTTTGCATGCTGAGTTCTAAGCCATACAAAGACTGAAGAAAAATAGTACTTTAGTTAAGAGTGTTGTTAACTCCAATTCAAACAAAAGAAGTTAAAAAGAAGCAGAGTAAAAACCCTACCCTCTTCCTCAAAACAAACAATATAAAGTATCTTAATCATGTAGCCCTGGGGATAAAATGCTGGTATCCAATACGTGCCTGCTGATTCAGAATGATGTTTATAGTACACAATGCCGTACCTCGCATGGATCCACAAGCTCGTTCTTAACTGGGCACGACACCGTTAGCTCTCTTCCCAAACAAGTATAGGACACATGTGCATTATAATCCTGTCAGGGATGTGATATGACACTCAACTTAGGCGTAGTTCCCCATAGATGCTCAATCCACCTCCTGAGCTGGTACATTCACAGCTAAATTTAACTTCCTTGAACAGTAACATAGACACGTTCAAGAAAACTCTGTCAGAGGTACTCCTCAAAAAGGTATGTTACATTGCTGGTAAGTTTTCTTGTTAATTTTTTCCACAAATTACTGTCTCTGTGATCAATACTCCACCAGTATTTCCATACATTTCTAAATATTATTACTGGTAGTAAGCTCCCACCACTTTCTTGAAAACAAAAAAAAAGGGTAAAAAATACAATTAGCATCGACTCACACAAATTTCTGTGTTCAGTGATGCATCTCTGTGTTGTATAATTTGTCACAGAAGTATCAGGATAATAAATTAAGTCAGTCTTCCCTTCAGAAAACATTGGGTTTTTTTGCTAGATCTCTGGGAGAAGATGCACAAAATCATTTATTACAAAGATAAAATACATACTTCAAGATTAATTCATAACACCCATTCATCTTTCTTCTAAGTTTGTGCACTAGTTTACAGAGCCATGTCGTTTGACTGGAGGGAGGCTGAGGAGCACTGTCATTCTGCTATGGTGATGCAAATGCTGTTCATTATCATTCACATAATTGCAATCAATAACTTAAAAAGAATTACATTACTTATATTCATTCTTGAGTACCTTCAGTGAAGGAAATGATTTCTGAATTAGATTTGCTACGCAAGATCAGATTATCGCTCCATCTAGACAAATATTGTTACTCTGGAATTTAAAACTTGATGGCTCAGGTGGCTGTGAAGGAGGAAAACACTACTTTAACTGGCTTTTAGCCCACCCTACTCTAGGTATGCACCTGTGGAACACAGGTCAGGATTCTAGTCATCCTACACTCATCTCACATTCAGTGGTGAGATAATGAACAAAAACTAAAGGTATACATTCATATCCATCCTCTTACTTTATGTACCTTCATGAAGCAGAATGTCTGGCTCCTCTTACACAACTTAAATGGAAAGAATTACTAGGCTGTAATTGCTTGAATTCTGCAAGTGAGTGGTGACTGAACCTCAAGTCAGCTAGAGCTCTGATGTGGATCAGACCCGCTACCTTCCTGAGGCAAATACCTGAAAATACAATTTTTACTTTTGCTTTAAAACTAAGTTTTATGAGAACTGAATCCAAGACAACAGCCTTTATTAAAAAGCAGAAGTAGAACAAAATAAAAAAAACACTTCATAAATAACTCCTGCCTGTTGTTTCTTTGTGCACAAGGAGTCATTATCTTTAGTTTCTTCCTCAGACCAGCAACCCTTGGGTGACTTTCCATTTTGCAAAAAACTCAGCAGAGACCCAGATAGGATCCCTAGGAAAAGAGGTGTTATATATATATCTTATTTCTTTTTCTCCCCATTTTCAGGTCAGACTACAAATATGGTCCCTGCTCTTCTCATCAGTCCCTTCTGTAATAAAAAGTTTGGGGGTCTTTTTGATTTTTATTAGTCCCCCTCTTACAGCAGCTCAGTTGCTCTCTCTTTTGTTTGACACACCTATGCTATGGAAAACTCTCCCAGTTCCTTCTCTGAAAGCCTCTGAGCAATCAGTCCTCCTTCCAAAGGCTTCCAACCTAGTTGAGACCACAGCAGCTGGGCAAAGTAAACAGGTAGCATTTGCTAGTGCCTCAGCTACTGCCTTTGAAAGGAACATAACACAAGGAAGCTATGATCAGTAAATAAATCAAAACATATTTTGTCATCAGAAGTGGCATGTCATGATGGAATCTAAACCCTGCTTGTTAAGATGTTGACAAGGAGTCATACAGAATCACTACTTTAAGCGGGCTTGAATATTTTGCACGATTAAGGATTCTGCCTAGGAAAAAAGCGCCTTTCCTATGGACTATGCACTGCACATGAAATAAAACACATGACTAAAATTTATATATTTGTATGTATTTATAAATAACATTTACTATTCTCTGTGTGTTTACAGACAGATAAGACTTGCAAATAGATAATACAAGATTACTATCTGAAATAACTTGCTGACACCTGAAATATCTTGCTCTGCACTTATAAAGGGATGTTTAATACAGTAGCTGTTCCTTTTTTTTTTTTTAATCCATAAAAGATACTTGCATAAAGAACTACTCTAAAGGTAAACATACTCTCTTTCTCTTGCCTTTTAAGCACTATGCTCATCAGAGAAAGCTGCATGAACTTTCCAAGTAACAGAAGACCAGTCTTAATCCCAGGGAGCACATGGCAGAGATATGAGTCTAGATGATGTTTCTAGAGTACCCCATAGCATTTAACAGCAAGAGCAATACTTTTCAAAGCGAGAAACTGAATCAGACTCCTCATTTATTCCTTCAGCAATCTCACAATAACAAGCAAGTTTTGGGGTTGTTTGTTTTGTTTTGTTTTTTAACAGCAATTTGATAAGCAAATTTCTAGTAAATACACAGTAAGAAAAAGACACACTAATCTACAGAGCACTAAAACCAAGGATATTGTTCCTTTATGTTTCCCACCCACAACAGAAGTTGTCCTCGTACTCTCTCACACTCACTTCCCGAAGAAAATTCATCTGCCTTCACTTGTAGTCAGGCACTAGAATCACCCCACACAATGTGCAGAATGTTCTACATGTTGTGCAGCTGAATGCTCTCAAGATGGTATCATTTTATGGAAAAACTTTTTCAAGGTCAGGCTCCTGTGAGACATCCTAAAGTTTAGAAGGCCCAACTTCCAGTCGTGGCTTTGAAAATGTTAACCTTGCTGTTTATTGCCTTTTGTAAATTGTTCTTTAGATACATAGCTATCCACATGGATTAAGAACATTTGTTCTTCTGATATGAAGTTTTGCTTTTATCATATGGTCCCTACAATCTAGAAAGGACCATGCAAATAATGCTTGAATTCACAGTGTAATGATTTGGTTTCTCTATGAGCTTCTCAGAAGAGAAATGAACAAGCATAACATCTATTTGGAAGTCCACTTCCAAACCACCACCCCCCCCTTGTCTCGTCTTCCTTTTGGAATGATCAGTTAACCTCATCTTTTCAATACTCATTTAATGAAGCATTCTGTGAAATTAGAAAGACATTGATGTTCCACTTTTCAAATAATGGGTCACTTCTGATTAAACTTCGATTGAACATTCAACTTTCAATCTTAAAACAAATTGCCTCCTTTTCTTTTTAATTTGAACTCAATTTCCTGCTGCCCTCAAGTCTCGTGACAGTAATTAATTGATTTATGCATCGATTAAATGGGGATCGAAAATGCAGGAAAAAAATCCATTAAAACCCCAAACCTGCCTTACTGTTGCTTATTTATGATGCATACATATATTAAAATTCACCTCTGATTTACTGGTGTCATTTCACTGCCTTACCTTATCCTTCCTCAACTAATTAAGTGAACAGAATGCTTCACCTTCTAAAAGTACTAAATTTGCTATCCCTTGTGTACCTTGTGTTTTATAGCATACCTTCAATTTATACACCAACTTTCAACAAAAGCATTTTAAATCATGAATAAAATCCCACAGCACTTCTAGTGATTTAATGTAAAACCAAGTAAATACCTAGGCATACTTTATAGATCTACTGCTGTCATGAAACAAGGGAAAAAAAAAAAAATCAAATTTCACCTCAGACTGTCTTGGAGTTGGAAACAGTTCTGTGCTACATGCAACAAAACAATTTTCTTTACTAGGCCAGGACAATGCTGCATTCACAACAGACAGTCCTGCTTTCTTGACTATTACTTTTGCAAAAGTTAAACTACCACTTAGGAAATTCAAATTGTGTAGCTAATAATTTCTTAATATGCTCTCATTCCATAGCTGAACAGGTTTTTACTGCCTGCAGAATATTCTCCAGCACTTATAAGAAAACATCACTCGGTCCTTAACTTGGTGAATAATACAAAAATCCCTCCAGAATGTAATTTTTTTTGAAAGCAACATGCAGCAGAGGTTTCTCCACTCAATGATAATGCTCAATCTGGGGAAAAAAAAGTATATATACTGAAGTTCTTTAATCAGCTTGACTTCATTCTTGTTAATATTTGTCTGTATTCTCCATATTTGAGCCAGCTTTGTTCTTCATCACTTCACAATATTTGTGCCATCAATTTTGTACTGCAGGAAAGTAACAGACTCTTAGGAAAGTACAACCAAAAGCAAGAAGTGAGACCAAAAGTCCTTCTGAAATTTGTACAGTTAGGCCACGGAGTATAAACATGCTAATCTAACACTGCTGAAGTCCGCAAAGCAAATACACAAAAGAAGGGTAAAAGACAAGAGAAAGCTGTTTATTTTCTTCACATAGGCCAAAGAATAACATCTAGTGAGGAGAATTTAGTGGTATAAAGCTTCTGCTGCATCAGGACTGAGAATGTAATCTGTTGCCTGTGCACATATATATAGATACATGGTGTGTCTGTTCTAAGAGCTATTAACTGGTTTTATTCTTTCTGTCTTTTTGTAATAAAACAGCCTGAAGAGTAGAATTGCAGCAACCTGAGGGACACACACAAACATGAAATGTCTGGTCAGTAAAACACAAAGCAAGCAATCGGTGATTACATTCAACCTGGGAAACAAGTTTACTTGAGAGGTTGAGTTCACCTGCAGAGCACACACTATGAAGTTATGCTAGTGCCCAAAACTACCACCCAGAAATCCAGAGGCTTAGAATTGCATGAGGACTTGTCTGCATCTGTATTCAAAACCACTGCCAAAAAATTGTCATAGCATGAAGGAGAAAACCTCATTTGAAGAAAAGATAAAGAGAGCACGATGAGCAGAACAAAAATACCTCTGAAATCTGTGCTGCAGGCTTTCGCTAATCCCTTCTTTCACTTTACCTTAAGTCAAGAAATTGGCATATGGTGTCTTGGCAACAAATATACAATTGTATTCCTTGGTGAAACAGGTGTTTCACCTCAGCTAGGCTAAAAGAGCATCTTTCCTCTGTTTTCCTTTTTTTTTTTTTTTTTTTTCCTGGCAGGTTGTAAGAAATTCAACCAGAGTTCTTTTTGAAGGACCAAAAAAAGAGTTATAAAAACTGGTATCTTGTAGACAAAAATATGGTTTATCAGCTATCTAGAATACTTTTAATTTGGGAGGGTGCTGCAGACTGAAGCAGGTTTTTAAATAGATTAACTGAAAAACTGTACTATCTAGAATACAACATACTGAAGCCAAAGTGTGATCCTTTAATGTGTGGGTTAAACTGAAACAATGACATAACACCAGGCATTAATGTATAGCATATAGCGTATCTCACTAATAAAGGCCCTTAAAGCTGCAAGTATAGCACAGAAGAGAGTGTATGCCTCTCTCATTGGGAGGCTGACTAGCATTTCTAGCAAATGCTCTTGACATCTAATGAAATATTCCCCCAAAAATATCCACAAAGGATTATAAAGTGATATAAAAGTTGGTTTTTATGGGTTCTTACTTAAATGAAGCTCACAAAAGAAAATGTGTAGGCTTGAAAATTATTTTTAGAAAGCAAAGCTTTGCAGTTGCCACACTCTAACATGTGTCAAAAATCTCAAAGTGAGAATGACCTCACTTTGTGAAAATAGGCACATCAGAAGGAGTTTCTGACAAGAAAGAGGCTTTTCTTTGGTCTTTTTATCATTTCAGTTTACTGAAGAACATCTAGAAAAGAAACAAACCCAAATGTATTTTCTGTTTTAATGTTCTAGTAAGCAGGCACACTGACCTTGTGATCTCACCAGATGCTGGACAAAATAAGCAGAGGCTGCCAAACTGGACTACACAGAAAACAAAAAAAGGCAGCATTGGAATCACTGCTGCACAATTTATTTTATTATTCAACTCAAGTGTAGCCAGAAACATGCAAGCCAGCAGTCATCATACAGGAAAAGGTACAAGAACTCTACTCTCATCTCTTTTAATTTATCATTTTCTTCCTTGCATTAGTAAATGAAATAATCACTCTAAAGCTGTAAGTTCACAGACTGCAGCAGAAAGAATGCAACTTTTAAGATACCAGGATACTTGCATAGCTTTATTCCTCTCCAGAGATTTCCCTTGACACTTCTTAAACTGGAAGCAGAATCAGCAGTTTAAGTAGGAAGAAGCAGCTCAAAACAGAAATCTGGAACCTCACAGCAGATCTTCCCAAAGTTTCAGTAGGTTAGAAATAGGAGGCTCAGTTCAGATTCACTACACGTAAGCGCGAGCACCTTTTCTTGGATGTGTCGTGTGAAGGGTGCAAGAACATTTAGTAACAATTTACGATCAATTTTGAGCATTCAAATTATGTAGAAAGCATGCAGTGCCAGTAAGATCATCTTAAAAACGTCCTGCTATAAGTCACGAGTCCCAGTGACAATGTCTTTCCTAATCACAAATGTATTGTGCTTTATAATATTTATTTTCTAACTTCATGCTTCCTATTTCCAGTTTTCATTTTTTAGTACTTAAAAAAACTATGTAATTTATTATGCTGAGTGAAGAAATCTGATTTTATCCACTGGACAGATACCATGTAGGTGGGAGGCTCAACATTTTGCAGTAAGAATCATAATAAGCTTTTGCTAAGGTAAAACAGGAAGTCTTCCAAGACAATATTTATTTATCAAAAGCCTTATTAAACAGTTCTTTAATGGCCACAATAAGATCCACCAAACATTGAAAATTCTGAGAGAATGTATCATTGATTCAAATCACAGATGTTTGATAACCCAGTGATCTTGATTTTTTTTTCCCCAAAGCACTAAAAGACAAAGCTGAGTGCTAAACTACTAATACCTGCTGACACAAAACAAGTTCTGATAGTTATTCCAGATACTCTACCAGAAGATATTTATTTGGTTTGTTCAATTTAGCCACTTAGAACAACAATGGTAAAATGCTATCTTGAATGCAACAAGCCATTTACTTCTCCAGGGAGGACAGATAATTCTGTCTTCTATCCTTAGATAATACATGTCTGTCAGTAACGAGATGCTTCATCAGGCTATCAAACAGAAGTAATAATTGGTGTTGAAGCAAATTGCTCACGTTTTTCCATATCCCATTGACCCTGTTAACTTCCAGGTTGCCTTTCTTCTACTGACTTTCAACAGCCCTTAGTCAATTCAAGAAAATGAAAAGCCTGGGAGAGAATCTGCAAGGACAGAGTTTAGAGCAACAATATGTACCCATGCAGTGTGAATGCTAAAGAGGCTGTGTATTTTGTTACTGTACAGCAGGCTTATGTGAAGAATTTTCCCTTTCTGTATGCACCGTGGAATGTTTGGGACATCAAAGCACTAGGATTTGTGAGACCAAACAGATTCTTTTGGAGCAAAGCGATGTATCCAACTGATGAGAATGTCATCACTTTCAGCTAACATTAGTGGAATAACAAAGATGCTCTTCCATGAAATTAAGGAGCTAAATATTCATATTATTCAGTAAAACAACTCAAGCAATCAATTGAACATCAAATGTATTTTGTCTTGTAGAACACTGAGTCATTAACCTTAACAACTTCAGCAT
Organism: Megaceryle torquata; assembly: GCA_024611175.1. Lineage (NCBI taxonomy): Eukaryota > Metazoa > Chordata > Aves > Coraciiformes > Cerylidae > Megaceryle > Megaceryle torquata. Next base: position 99,604 of record JANIJG010022313.1, read on the forward strand.
GCTCTCACTACCAAATTCAACTAAATTAGCATCCAAGTGAACAGATGGACTAATGCATTAACATATTACTGGTGAGTATTACACTGAGTAAACCCTGAATGTACAAAGAAATCAAAAAGCAATAATATATGTTAAAGACAGACTGAAAAGAGAAAACATTTTGGTCAGGAGAAATATAGGGTAGCTCATGAGTGAGAAAGGCAAGACACGCAAGCAGCTGTGGTTTGGACTGGACTCTGCAAGTAGTCCCAAAACTATCTACTGGGGACTGTTCAACTATATTTTGTTACACACTGGCAGTTCATAACTTGTCCATGAACAAAAACGAAACCTCTCTGTTCACCTTGACAGATCTAACTCCCATAAAGTTCTGCTACAAAGTTCATAAAATCTCCCAGCCGCAAATGCAACAGCACCAAACTCTTCAGAGACAGTTTAGAAAAAAGGAAATCCTGGCTTCCCATGAAACCTGCTATTCTAAGGCTGATACACATTTGCTCCTTTGCAAAGAATTCCTGGTGTTCTCTGATATTCTAAGCATACTGTCACTTTGATTCTTTCATACATGCATGAAACATCCCTCGCAACTCCCCATGGGCAGCTACCATCTGTGTTCTTCCTTAAGAAAATTAATATGTACCAGGGAGAAAGGAGGAGTAAAACAAGAAAGGAGGGGATTCATGCAGAGCCATGTTTTTAGATGAAAAAGCTACCAAATTGCAGATCATTACAGCCACACACTGCTGTTACGCAAACTACCTATTAGCCTGGATATAGAAATACGGCTTCTGTTTAGGGAAGGAATCTTCCTGGAATATCAGGGTCAAACCTATGGTGCTCATTCTCTTCTAAAGACATTCATGCACATGCCACAGGCTTGGAAGCTCTGTTTTTAACAGCTAAGGCTGAAGTAAGCACACCATGTCTTCGGCTACGGTCTACCCTGATCCTTCTAAGAAAATGATGCCATGATGCTTCTAGTAGAAGTTCTCAATAAATATATTTCAGTCTGAAAAATTAATTGGTACTAGGTGACACTTAATTCAGGAGGACATAAATAATAACAGAAGAAAAAGAGCATAAAATTTACCAGAAGAGCCTGGCCAGCCATAGATCATCCAAGTAGTCAGAAATCTCAAGACAGTAACTGACTCTTCCCTACCTGGAAAGGGACCAGAGGACAGTGGAAGTAAAGGAGAAAATGATCTGGATATGAAGTAACAATGTGATTAATGATGTCATGCAAAATGTTAAGATAACTGCATTAGGAATATAGATATCTGAAACTTCAGAACATTGATTGACTTTAAGCACTGTAACTGTTTGACCAGTGAACTACATTAGTGGTATAAAACTGGTTCTCAGTAAAGGATATCACAGACCAGACTACTCATGTAACACACACAGGTACAAGGCTGTGTTTATGGAGTGAAATTTATTGCTTTACCCATAATTTTCAGACAAAATTGTGCCGTGGACTTTGCTGCCTTCCGTAATGACATCTTGATTATAAATATATATAAACATAATGCATATAAAAATAAAGTGTGTGTATATATGCATATTATCTATACAATTAAACCTTGACAAGAATTTTGCTAAGAGATAATGTAAGAGAACATTGATCAGAAATTTAGTGACAGTTGTCAAGAGTTTGTTCACAATATATCCAGCTGCTTCCCATTACAATACATGTTACGCTCCTAGATCCATGTTATATTCCTAGGTAAATTCCAGCTCAGACACTGTAGCTGAAGACAGAGATTGTGACTGTCACAGGGGATTATCTGTCCTTGAGTTTGCAAATTGTTTACCAGTTGTTTTCAGCTTTGTTGACATATACCGTTCAATCTGTATCAGTGATACAAAAAACCATTCTTTCAAAGAAACAGTAGCTTTGCATAAATTCTGGCAATAGCTCACTGGTAGGTGGAAATTAGCTTTATCTTAATTGCTTGTTTTGTGAAATCTAAGAAACAGTGTTCTGGAGGATATATAATGGCAAGGGGCATAGCTATTCATGTGGTAATAGAGCCAGTAGCCATCAACTACACTACTGAATTACTTATGCTGCAAAGATTGATAATTCAGTTACAAATTCGAAAATAATAATAAATAAAAAACAAACAAAAAAACCCCCAAAACCTCAAAAAGCTTCCTACAAGTTCCACTTATATTAAACTTCTCACAGAGGCCAATAACTCAGACACATTCACTGAACTAATACTAAATAATATAAACATCAGGTCAAGGTCAGACCTAGAATCAACTCAGTACATCAGTGAATCAATAATGACAGGAAACAGACTCTCCCAGTCATCAGTGGGACAAAGACATCTGTGGCAAGGTCCCAGCATGGACAATCTGGCAGACTGACTGGAGTCCTGACCCTTTACACATACCCAGAACTTCCCCATGCCACTTTGGTTTCTATGAATTTGCATGTTGGGTTCAAAACTTTACCTTGACACAAAAAACCTGAAGAAATGAAAAAGCAGCTGAAGGTCCCCATAACACAGGATTAAAAAGTAATCACTAATCACTGCCACTTCCACTTAGTAATCCTAATCACTGCCACTGAAACTCCACAATTTACAGACATTCAGCACTGTTCCCACACAGACAAAAACTGGTATAAAGACCAGTTTCCCATTCATGTTTAGGAAGACACAAGCCAGATGCACTGAAGAGAGCTCCATACTGCGTAAGCCCTCCCTTTCCACTAACATAAGCACATGAAAGAGATAAAAGCAGCATGCTATGCGGGAGTCATTTTTTGGTAAACAAGACCCTAACTTCTGTCTATCAAGGACAGCTCATCTGTTTCTTTTCTCATAACAAAGAAAACTTGGAAATATTTTGATTTCTTTTGAAAGTAGTGCATGTTGTGTCAGTCTAAGCATGTAAATACTTAAATTAAGAATCTGCACTAAGTTTTCCCAGTGATAAAAAAAGGAAGAAAAGAGGGCAGACAAGGGGGAAGGGAGGAAGCAGAGGGAGACAGGAGGTAAAACTAACTAAGAAGCCACATTCATTCAGTGAAGAGTTAAGATTTAGTGGCCTCTGTTTTACACCGGTGTGGGCGAAAATCACTTTTAAGGGCTCTAATGAAAGTTGAAAGTTACCTTCAAAAAGTTATGCATATTTCAACAGAAATAAAAATCATTATGCATTCTCTCTAAAGAGGATACAATCTCAAACTGTCAAAATTCTAAACTCTTCTACATATATTACATACAAATGCCTTCTATAAAGAAACCTCTTTTCATTTTTCTTCTAAATTAGCTTAGTGGTCCATGGTATTACACTATCTTGGTCTAGCCTTTGAATAATGTGACAGGTAATTTTTATACTTCTTGCCTGTACTTAAGTTTGAGTGAAGATACGGAAAACAACTTTTATGGTCTAGGTGTAAAAGTAAATGTTCTGTAAGCCCTGCATACCCAAATGTGGACAGCTGCCATAAAATATTCCATGCTAAATATGTGCCTATCGATAAATCACAAAAAAGAGGGTAGGTTGTTTGGGTTTTTTCTAATAATGCGCAGTAACTTTTTTTTTTTTCCAAAACAAACTAATAATATTATCATTGAGGTAACCTACCACATTATCACAGAAGAGAATCTTTATGTAATGGGATGCACTGAGAAGGATGAATAATATGCATATAACATAGGAAATCACCTAGCTATAATTTAAGAAATTGAATTCCTCGTGGAACTGTTGATTTCAATAAGATAGAAATGGATAGTAACAGTCTATTTCCATCTTGAAAAAAAGCTCAAAATGCTCCTGCACCAGCTTAAGTTTGCAAGTGATTGGAACGGCTTCAAAATGCTGAGCAGTTTAATATTGTTCGATTTGCAATTCTGAAGAGACAATCAAATTTCTAACTGAAACAGTGGCAAATACAGATTATACTTTTTCTTTACCCAAACATTAGGCAGCCACATCAAGGCTATTTTTCTCAGTCTCTGAGATTTACTTAGATTCCAGTACTTCAGCAACTATGCTATAAAGTGTGCAATGAAACACATAATGAAAAGGAATTAACTTGCAACTATGGGGTTGGTTCTTCTCTAGTGAAGAAGTCCACTGCTACTCTTCCAAATATAGATTTTTTAAAAGCTACCTTCTTCTAGCCCCTTTTATGAAGAAAAAAAGGCAGATGTGCCCAGCAGATTAAAATGTTGAATCTAGAAGAGCAAAGTACTTTTTAATGTACTCCACCAAGAAAAGGGAAAATTATATGAGATGGTGCTCCTATAAAGAGAAAAACAAGGCGAAGCTTAAAGAAATAAGGTATGGAAATAAAAGAAACATAAGCTAAGAAGAGAAGGCATGGATAAACTTCTTAAGTTCTGAGTCTTTCTGACAGTTAAAAATATGTCTAGAGACAGGAAACAACACAAAATCTTCCAGACCATGCTGCTGGTCCTGGTATATTTTTATATAATAAATGCAGTGTAAAAATGAAAGGAAGTATTTATGCAAAGCAACTTTCTGAAGAAGGCATGAGACACCCTTGACACTATTAAGCTGTGTTATATTTTAAGACACATGTAGCACATTTTAAGACTAAATGTAACACCAGTCTGTTTTAAGTAAATCAGCAGAAAGTTCTTTGAAACAGTGAGGTCACTCAGCAGTTAACAACACTACAGAAAACTCACATGTTCTCTCTTCCTACATCTCAAGTACTGACACATATTCTTGGCATAGTAGAATCTGTCTTCTCCCTTCTGTGTTTGGTGAGGTCACTGAAGAAGCAAGATTAGAAAACAGCCCTTCATTCTGCCTCAAGATTTTCAGTGTTCCTGTGGAATCTTCCTTTCCTCCTGCACCAATAATACCCTACTGAGCACACCAGCCTTAAACAACTGGTACCGTAAGCAAGCGGAAGCAGCCCTTATCAAAATATATCCCAGCACATTTAGCCCTCTTGGTATATGCTGCCTGAAAACACTATCTCTATAACCAACAGCTGTGTAAACAGCTTACATTTTAAATTACATCTTTTCCATAACAGGTGATGCTTCTATTGCAGCTAAAAAGTAATGGGGCAAAAACCCCTTCAGATCTCCAGGAGATTTATTTTACTCTGTAGTAGAGGGAATCTGTACTGCTGAATAAAGCTACAACTCCAGCATTAGCTCAGTGTGATGATATTTATATTTTGAAGAAAAGTTCATAGGTAAAATTGAAAAAATGTACCAAAGGTTAAAACTTTCACACATTATAGTAAAATGATTACTACCTGAATACATTGCTCTTTTAGAATCCTTCTTGTGTTTATGCTTTAAGACTTTCATCAAGAGGTAGCTTTGTTCCATTACACAAATGAGTGCAAAAAATAGTAAAAAGACAAAATCCAAACTGGGAAAAGAATCCAAACCTTTTGACTTCAGTGGTTTGACCAGAACTATAAACTGTTTCTCAGAAACATCATTTTGATTATGAATGGTGTTTCACAGATTTGGATTAAATAACCCTCACAAGTACAACTACTAAATCCTGTTCTACTACAACAGAGTTGTTTTTCTTGTTTTAGTAGTAAAAAAGTCACTTTGTTTTTGTTCGCTGAACATGATATGATTTCAGCTGAGTTTCAGAAGTATTAAACACTAACAAATTCAATTGACATCTCCTGGAAAAGCTGGCAGCCCATGGCTTGGACAGGTACATCCTTTGCTGGGTTAAAAACTGGCTGGACGACCGGGCACACAGAGTGGTTGTGAATGGTGCCACATCCAGTTGGTGTCCGGTGACCAGTGGTGTCCCCCAAGGATCAGTACTGGGCCCAGTTCTATTCTGCATCTTTATTGATGAGCTGGATGAGGGGATCAAGTAGATTTGCAGATGACACTAAGCTGGAGGGGAGTATCGATCTGCTGGAGGGCTGGGTGATGATGCAGAGGGACCTGGACAGGCTGAGTCAATGGGCTGAGGCCAACGATATGAGGTTTAACAAGACCAAGTGGAGGATCCTACACTTTGGCCACAGTAACCCCCTGCAGCGCTACAGACTGGGGGATGAGTGGCTGGAGAGCAGCCTGGCAGAGAGGGACCTGGCAGTACTGGTTGCTTACCGGCTGAAGATGAGTCAGCAGTGTGCCCAGCTGGCCCAGAAGGCCAATGGCATCTTGGCTTGTATCAGGAATAGTGTGGCCAGCAGGTCTAGGGATGTCATTCTGCCCCTGTACTCGGCACTGGTGAGGCCTCACCTCGAGTACTGGGTGCAGTTCTGGGCCCCTCTCTTCAAGAAGGATATTGAGGTGCTGGAGCGGGTCCAGAGGAGAGTGACGAGGCTGGGGAAGGGACTGGAGGGAAAGTCTTGTGAGGAGAGGCTGAGGGAGCTGGGGTTGTTCATCTTGGAGAAGAGGAGACTCGGGGGGAACTCTGGAAGGGACTGCCCAGGAAGGTGATGGAGTCACCATCCCTGGAGGTGTTTAAGGAAAGATTGGATTTGGCGCTTGGTGCCATGGTCTAGCTGATGTCATGGTCTTAGGTCATAGGCTGGACTTGATGATCTTGGAGGTCTATTCCAGCCTTAGTAATTCTGTGATTCTGTGATCTTCAACTAGAACAAGTTGCTCAGAGCCCTGTCCAGCCTGACTTTGAACGTTTCCAGGGGTGGGGCATCTAACATGCCTCTGGGCAACTTGTTCCAGGGTTTCACCACCCTCATCATAAAAAATTTCTCACATCTAATCTAAATCTACCCTTTTCTGGTTTAAAACCATCACCCCTTGTCCTTTTGCTGCTAAAAAGTCAGTTCCCGTCTTTCTGATGGGCCCCCTTTAAGGACAGAAAGGACTGCAGCCACACAGGTAACTATTTCAGAGCTGGCGACACGGGGGTTAAAAGCACCATGTGGCTCTGCAGATCTGCCAGGCAAGACAAAATAAACGTCATTTCTAAACCTTCCTGTTTCTAAGCCAAAGTGAGCACACCCCCATACATCCATGAGGCATAGAGCAAATGCTGAAAAACCCACTCTGCTTCGTTTGTATACGCCTCATTTTGGAGATGGATTTAGCCAGGCGCTGGGAGGATTTCATTGTGAATGAAGAGAAGGGGTGCTCTCGGCTCCATGGAAACCCAGCCAGCGGCTGGGATTGGCGGGGCGGTATCCAGGCTCAGCAGCAACCATACCGCCAATAGTACAAGTACTGTTAATATTTAACATTGTGCAGGGACGTGGTAAAACCTAGCAACCCCACAGCAGCGGTTATGCAATTCTCCATTAATAGCTCAAAGGAAATCAGCATCGTCTTAACATCCCCTCCCCCACAGCCCATTTCTATATGTGAGGTTTTTTTCCCTTGCCTGTTGCTAAACCTTAAAGAGAGAGGAAACAAATAAGTTGCTATTACATAATAGTGTTATAGCCAGGTTGTACTCCTGCTGTTTTGGAAATATTTAGGGGGCCAAGTCAGAAGCTAAGAAGAGCTGTGTGATAGGATCCTATCTTTTTTTCTCCTCCTTCCTTCCATTTTCTAACTTCCCACTTAAATACATTCATTTGCTCCAAGATCTGCTGGACCTCACCTCTTACTGAGCCAAGCGAGATCTTTGGTGGCAATAATTCTATCACACAGGTCTACAAAAGGTAGGATAACACACTGTCATGCTTGCCCCATTTCTTAAAGAAAAAATGAGGGTTAGGGTTTAGTTCAGGTGTCACATGGGCTGTGCACACTCTACATCACCACCAAGTAGGGGTGGTCCATCACAACCTGTTTTCAGTTACATGGGATAATGCAGCAGTGGGCTTGCTTGTGGAGGGGTTCAGCTCCTGCATGAAGCTTGCTACAGGGGAGTATGGGCATCCCTCAGCCCTTGGAGCATCTTCAGGCAGCCTTGAGGGCCCAGGATGGCTGGGCTGCCATTGGGCTTTGTACTGAGACCAACAACTGCTGCACCACAGGACACAGGTCTTGCTCTGCAGTTTATTCTCACATCTGATAGCGCAGCGCAGCAGTGGCTGAATAATTACAACTTGCATCATGGTATTTCTCAGGAGACATCTACTGCCTTTAGGTTTGGTTTTGTTTTAATGTTCCTCAACACAGTTCTGAGCATCTTACCCAAGCAGAGGACAACGACACGAGGAGGTACTCCAAAGCTGCTCAGGATCTAGCCAAAAGGTATCTGTGAAAACAGTGTTTCCTTATTTCTTAGGGCCCTGAGCATCTCAGTGTATAATGACATCTAAAGTTCCCACAAAATAATTAAATAACTACAATACCTCCAAATCCCAGTTCTCAGCTCTCAAGGATTTATTTTTTTAACAAGGAATCCCTTCACTTTTCTTGTTGCTTTTTGGTTTTCCTATATGAAGAGGGGTCTTCCTTTAGCCCTTGAGCCCAATTTCTTGGAAAGGTCTTGAAAGAAGATAATATACGTTGTCTAGACCCTTTTTCTCTTTTCTGTGTTTGCTAGCAATCCACCCTAGGAAAACAAGCCATAAATCAACTGAAAGCCTAACACACTTTGTCAATCTGAAAAGCAGACTCTGCCCCAGGAATGCACCTGCAGCTCGCTAAAACAATGGGGATAAAGAAAAAAAAACCAAACCAATTCTGTCTTGCACTTTGTAATTCAACAGAGCTGCAGAGACATCAGACGCCAGGATCCACCACAAGCTTCACCATCACCTTTAGTCTGCAGTGTGCTCCTGAGTAGTAATGTGCAGAGAGCTCTGGTTTCCAGGTGCAGATGGATTGCAGCCTCCAGCTCAGCTGGAGAGAATTAGAGCAGCTCAGAGTTCTCCTATAAAGGGTCTGGAGGTCACAAGCAGAACATTTTTCCCCTGTTCCTCATGTGTCTTCTACTCTTCTAGCAGAATTAGGGCTCATCTAGTTTTTGCTTAGGGAAGTGTTACTAGTCTTTGCTTTAGGGATGTTGCATAGGCTAGGTGGGTTCTGCTGACTGGTTTGGCAAGTCTGATACTGACTATTGTGCCAGGGATGCTGGCTCCCAGTGTGTCATAGGGGTTCTTCAGCAATCCCACCAGCAGCAAGGCTGCCTAAGGTAGTGATGGGGAGGAAGAGGTGTATCTGTCTGAAGACCCCAGCCTCCCTGAGGGACAGTATATTGAATAACACAGGAATAACATCTTGTGTTAAGGTCTAGCTTCAAGCAGGTTGAGTCTTGGTACTATAGGACAGTTTATTACTTTTCTGCATCCTTGGATGAAGAACTACCTAATATGGGCAGGAAATGGAGTAGAAAGCACCAGAGGGACAACACTTTTAAGACCCACAACATGCTTTTCATGCAACCAGGTAAAAGTTTAATGACTGTGAGCGTCTAGATTTTCTGTAACACTCAAAGCACTTCTGTGAGCAATGAGGAAGAAATGTCATTTTCAAATGCAACTGTGTCCATAGTGAGGTTAATATATGAAACTGGGACCAGTCTTCAGAACAAAAACCTGCCTCAAAAGATCAGAAATTAGGAGAAACAAAGAAAGAGACTCAATAAGGTTGCAAACTTCATCTGAGTTTAAAGGCTCTGACCACAAAGCAGTACAGAAAAGCAGCAGGAGGCTCATTAACAGTCTGCAGTCCCTAATGGGTGACTAGAAAAAAAGTTTTCTGCAAAGCATGCTAGTGTTTCTTCAGAACTTCTGATTTTTTAATCAGAGATCTCAGGCTCTTGTAAATCAAGATCAGAGCAGTGCAAACTGTGGGATACCTGTTCCCAAATCAGGCCAGCTGGAAAGGAAGCCAAAGTCAACAAGTTCCCCAGACTGGGGGTTGTGGGGGCTGTCTGGAGGAGGAAGCAGGTATGGCTGATGCTGCAGGCTGCTCTGTGGAGTCCTTTCTAGCTATGCAGAAGAAACACCCCCTTCTCTCAGTTGGACTAAAACTAACCTTCAGTCAGCCAGAGGAGTGGCCTGTATTTTTAATACCTTTTTTTGCACTTCATTACTGAGCTCCGAGCAAATTATGTCATCGGTGAATAAGGAATAGAAGTAGTTGCAGGGCAGTATAAGGGAAGGGGAAACTAAGCTACTTAGCACATGGGCAGGAGATGTGGTTTTGGGTTGAGACAGGAATTTATATTTTTTTTTTATTAAGAAAATGGAAAAAAGCTAATGGAATAAGTGCCAAGGAAACATTATCTGGCCCGCAGACTCCCCCGGCTACTGCTGTCTGCTGTAAGAAAAGCAGAAGGGATGAGTGGGCAGAGTCTGGTTCCCTATGTAAAGCTTGTATGGCTGGACCTGCCCTAGAGCTGAAAAGCAACCAGATGCTGGAAGCCAGCCTATTTTGTGTACTTTCTGCTGTGCTGTTCAAATGTGCTATTACTATTTTGGCTTCATCCATTTCTTTCCCCCTTTCTAGTCTAATTACGATGGCTTCTTGACTTCCAGTTAATGGCCAGGGTTAAAGTGTTTATTATACTGGAACCTCATTTGTAGAAAAAAGTTTGGACTTTTTCCTGTTGTGTGTGACTAGTAAAGCAATTGTGATTTCTGCTACTGTGGTTAATATTTGGAAACAGAGCTTGCCCTGTCCTTTTTGTCAATTACTGGGGTATGTGGAACTTAACCCTAACAAGTGGCCTATGACCCCATCACCTGCATCTTGGGCTTTTTGCTCTGTTTTTATGATGGGGTGGTGGAAAGACTTGACATGGTGGGTGAGGTCAGAGGTAAAGCATAAGAAATGCTGTGCTGCTGGTATGAGATTATTTCTCTGTGAAGTCTGTGAGGACTTGCAGAATTTCCCAAAATAAGGAGCAGTCTTAACTCATGAACACAGGAATGAGATTCCTCTTCCCATCGAGGGGAAAAGTGCCCTGACCACATCAAAGTGTGGAAACACAAGCACTTGGCTGGTTGTGCTCATTATCTCCTGTGGAAGTGGTGATGCCAACCTGTGAGCAAACCCCAGTGACCTGACTTTTTTCTTTTTTTTTTTTCTTTTTTCTTCCACACATTGTTTTTTTTTCTTGTAGTCATGTCAGCACTCTGCATGGAGACCAAGGATCTCACCTTGTTTTAAACATCACTGTATGCTATAGCACAGCACTGCATTGCCTTGCTGAGGTGCAGAGAAAACTAGATAAAAAATTCCTACGTACTCAGCTGAAGACTTGGAAAACAATTGTTTCTTTTAGTGTGGTTTGAAAGGTAACATTCCCTTTTCATGTCATCCTGTGCCGCACTTTCCAGGCTGAAAGGGCACCATTCTCAAAAATAGGCACTTGAAAGGATTTTTAAGCCTTTCTAATGGCAGTCTTGGAAGATACAGAAAGCTGCAAGACGGAAAGGAAGAGTTAGAAGTCAGTTAAAACTTTCCATAGCAGTGATGCTGCAGCCCAATGCTGACAGAGACTGAAAAACATCTCCTCATTTGAAAGCAGAACAGGACCATTGTATTCCCCATCTCTTCCTCAAGTTGTCAGCTAGCCCGATAACCATTTAAACTTAAATATTCCTAGTAGAGTATTGAAGCCAGTGTGTGGATAGCTCTAGATGTTGCTTTGAAATCTGATGTTGTGGTAGAGAAAATCAGAAATAAGTAGTGGGGTTGGCACAGATATTGATGGCAGCCCTGTTCAGGAAGGAGTGGTGCTAGAAAATGGACCCTTCCATAGGCTTTACAAAGCCATCACATCTGATCTTTGCAAAACCCTTTTATATCCTGTCTTCCTTTGATGGCCAGTGATGCATTGCTTGGGATATGATTAGGACAAGGCAAAAGTGGTTGGACAGTATCTTCCCAGTTGTCAGTAACGTGTGACGTTTGATTTTAATTGTCCTCAGTGGACCTTTTTTTCAAGAAATCTACAATTTTTTGAATTTGTTTACATTCCTAGTATCTGTAACATCTTGTGGCAATCATAGAAGGTTCATGAGTCATTAATGCACATAAAGAGAGATACAGGACAATTATGTTTTGGTAACATTGAGCAAGTTCTTTCAAATACTTTTCCACCTTAGCAGGAGAGCAGACATCAAATGGTATCTGGCTGGACTCCAAAACAAATAAATGATGCTGATGTTTGGAAAGGAAACACTGCTGTCCTTATAGTGAGTCATTGTTCTCAGGCTTCCTGCAATAATCTCTGCCTTTTTACAAAAAAACCCCAAACTTCTGACTCCATGGGTCCTGAGATTTCTCTGATGTCTGTCTGCTGTGCATTTGTAGAATTTGTGATTTTTATCATTTTTTTTTTTCTTCTTTGAACAATCCTGTGCCTAATTCACAGCATGTAGCATTCAGTGGCGTTAGAGGGTACACAGTGACTATTCTATGTAACTACCTGAATAAAATACCTGTAAGGTGATATTAGTCTGTGGAGCTTGCAATCACCAGCCTGGGTAGTGCCAGGGAGATGCATGACCTGGAGAGAAGCTACTTCAGTAATGTAGCACATGGGCAATGAATGGTGATGTCAACAGTGAATGACTGGATGATGAGAGCAATTGCTGTTTATTCAGTGGTGCTTGAGTGTGCACACCAGCAGCTCATAAAGGCAACAGCAACACTGAGGAAAATTATGGTGGTAAAGTCCAAAGAGAGAAAAGTGTGACTGAGATAGCAGAGTAGCCCAGAAACACACAGAGCAATGACCAGCGTGGCTGGGTGTGAGGCTTTGGCTGAAGGGATCTGAAACAGCTGTTTGAAAGCTTTGGAACAATATAAATAGGGAATATTATGGTAGGGGGAGGATGGGGCTGGCAGCTCTCATGCATGATGGAAAGCTATTGCAAGTGAAGTGAGAGGCTGCACTATGGAGGGAGGCATTATCATGGGAGATATTGATCTGGGACCCAGCCAGAATGAACATACAACACCATGGGAGCGGCTCTGTGACAAAAATGTCTGTTGTTCTCTAGAGCTGGATGTGAGAGAAGAGAGAAAACCTTTTGCCCATAGGGTATGAGTCATCATGGGAGCAGGGCAGTTTGTCTATTACTCCAAGGTCTGATCACAAATAAATCACGGGTAAAGGCAGTTCAGAAGCTTGTAGACGCAAAACAAGTGGGAATCCTGCATTCCACCCTGCTGTCTAGAGTCTTCTCCTGGGAATTGCTGGGGTTTTTTTCCCTCCTGTAATCGTCCTCTTCCCATATAGCTCTTATTCTTCTGTAAATCAGTGACTGGCATAAAAAGGGATGACAGACACACCCCAATCAACATTTGCTATTGATTCAACTTTAAAAGTCTCCTCTGCATGTTAACAGGGTTGTGATGGGATGAGGGCACAGAGACTGTCTCCCCAATGCCTTGTAAAATCAAGCATTAAACCTGCATGATGTGGGTGATGGGAGCAGTCCAGGCCTATCAATGTCTTTGTGGGACCTGATTCCTTGAAGTGGGGTTGACCCTGCATTTCATTGTTGCTGAGGAGTACTGGCCAAGGCCAGCTGTGCTGTGAGATGTCAGCAGCTTCATCTGGCTCTTCTCCCCCAGTCTTCAAAGAATATATTGGACATCCTCATGTGCAGTCCAGTGGCATGGTCCTGTGCTCCTGCAGGGGTGGAGAGAGGTGGTTGCGTGTTACTAATAAATGGAAGTACCTGCCACCAGAATATATTACATGATTTGGAGGCTAATTTGACATCTTTGCTGATGGGTTGTCCAATCCACATATCTTATTTAAGTTATGCTTACAAATACACCATGACCTACGAACACTTCAGTAATGGGTTTGAGCCAGGAATGAGTTGTGCTTCACTGAAGTAATTATTTATTCACTTAGTAGGGACTGATGGTTTTTCTCAGCTGGGAGCTATGTATAATTAAAATCACGGTCCCTGCTCCAAGAGGTTTCCAGTCTGAAAGATGAAGTTGTTGGAATCCCATGTGCCTATATTGGACTTCCAGGAAACTACTTTTGTTTTTTTAAACTGTGAGTTCTTTGTACACAACAGGACACACAGGCCATCTGGGGCTAGGTATTTAACGCAGATTTTTTTTGTTCACGTAGCTGCAACGCTGAAAGAGAGGTGGCTGCTGTAGATCAGAGGTCCTTCCAAAAGCTGTAAGATAAACTCAAACTAAAAAAACCCAACCAACCAACCAAACAAAAAAATACACATAACCCTGAAACTATTCACTGTATGTAACCCGAGGACACACGTTGCCCCAGCCAGAGCTGCCCCCTTAAAGCCAGCTCAGACAAGTGTTGGAGCCAGTGCCCATCCCCACTCCTGCCCCTGTGCAGACACCATGCCCCAGGCAGAACAGTGTTGATCAAAGAGACCTGATCTAGAGCAATATCCAACACAGAGCTATTCTGCAGCTGCCAGGAGCCATTGACTCTCCCCAGACCTGAAGAAGGGCTTGTGTGCCTGAAAGCTTGGCTGTTTTTTCTTACTAATTATATAATTTGGCTTAATAAAAGCTATTACCTCTCCATACAAATCTTGTGTCTCTTTGAATAGTTTGGCACATTTCCTAATAGAACCAGAAACTGCTTCTTAAACAGAAGTTTGGCCATTATTGTTATTAAAATAGGAAAGGAAATGGAGACTCGTTCACAACAAAGCAATATTTATTGCTCCATTTAATTGCTTAATGTAAAGTGCATGACTGGGGATTTGAAGGGGCTGATTTGCAGTTTGGTCACCCTTTGAAACAAAGCCACATGTTGTGTAATTGCATGTTGAAACTCCAGGATTGAAATGGCTCAGGCAAATGGGAGAGGAATAGGAGTCATTAGCTAAGCCTGAAGAGAACCTGCGTAAGTCTGCTGGGAAAAATTAATCACGGAAACACACAATGTTGGAACCACCACCCTTCTGGGCTCACTCCCTTGAGCAGGAGGGGAGATGCTGGTGTGGGATTCCCAGAGTCTGGCTCAGCCAAAGTTTGCAGGTCGAGGGGACCAGGCCAGGGTTGGCATGTTTTGCACAGATGCAGGCAGGTGCCCTCCAGGGAGCAGGGGGATGCAAACAAGTGATGCCAATGCCAAGTGTCTGAGTTGTCCATGGGTGCAAACAGGCTCTGGGTGAAAATCTGACCCAGTAAAATCTCTGATTCCTATGCTACGAGGACTGCAAAATCTCCCCAGCCCTGACCATTGCCATGCAGAGTCTCAGCTAAGCTGTATTTTCAGTGCCGTGCTCCTGTCCTTGTTTTAATGGGGAACAAACATGATGCAAGATGTTGCATTCAGGTTGAAGTGTAGGTTCAATTCATTGCCCCAGCCCCACTACTTTCCAGAGGGCTACCAGATACCACTCTCCCACCAGCACGACCCCACAGCCACCTCCTTGGCTGGGGCTTGGTCACATTATAGCTCAGGCTTTGGGGCACACATACAGTTTTCACAGCCTTAACACAAGTAGGGGATAGTTCAAAGTAGTATTTTCTGCCCAGCCCCTCCCCAGCGAGTGCTGAATACAACATTTCCCACAAGTGATTCAGCAGCATCAGAGGGAGCGGGAGCTGCCCTGCTCTGAGGTCTGTCAACAGGCAATAAATCCAGCATGATGGCAATGAAATAATATTTTCTGCATGCCTGGAAAGCCACTTTTATCAGTGGCAATACTGACAGAATGACTTCAGGGGACAGGGAGGTTTGACTCCTGCATGCAGCATCTCCTGGCCCTGGAGAGAGGGAATTTGCCTTTATTCACCCCAGAGCTGAAGAGGCACCCCATGCCCGTGTTGATAACCAGCAAAGTTCCCCCACAAACCTGAACCCTATCCTTCAAATAAAAAGCAGTCCAAAGTCCTTTTCCTGTGAATAACAGTAAGCATTTTCCCTAAAAGCACACTATCACCCATCCTGTGATGCTGAGGGCTCTGGGCACAGCTCCTCTCCTCTGCAGCTGGGACCCAAGGGCTTTCTGACAGCAGCATGGTCTGCCTTAAGTGGTGTCTTCTTTTTTCTAATGTAGCCATCAGGCTCTGAGCTATTCCTATAGTGCTCTTAGTAATCAGCCCTGGTATGTTGAAAAGCATATTTGTCATGTCTCAGCCAGTCTCTCAGAGAAACAGTTACAGGTCAGGTTAGTTAC
Organism: Megaceryle torquata; assembly: GCA_024611175.1. NCBI lineage: Eukaryota > Metazoa > Chordata > Aves > Coraciiformes > Cerylidae > Megaceryle > Megaceryle torquata. The sequence continues at coordinate 115,595 of JANIJG010022313.1, forward strand.
CTAATTTATATGTCAGGGGCTGCAGGAATGAATCAACAGCATTTTTTGTATTTTTCCAGACAATAGTTTGATATTCCTGGCATGTTGAACCCAAGGAGTTCTCTTGCTTTTGTGATCATTTGCAAACACATCTTATTTGGCTAATGTTCCAGCAATTCAAGCAGAAAAATGTGCTACCAGCACGAAGAGACGTCTCCATTGTAGATGACTCGCTTCAAAGCAGCTCGCTTGTGTGGTTCAAGAGCATACACACACACCTTGGTGTGAGCTAACCTCTCCAGTGGCAGGTCCCAGGCACCAGTTTGGGGATCATCCCAACGGCCAGGCAGCAGCATCGTGTCCCCAGGCAGAGAGAGATGGGACAGTTGGTCAGTCCCTCTCCATGACTCCAGTTACAAAGTGAGCATTGCTGGGGGCCAGAAGCGGCACGTGACTATATGAGCATGCTCTGCTGTTGCATGCACTGATATGTGCACACCCCATGGTGGAATTCCTTCCACACAAATGCAATTTGTGCACGTGCAAAAGGTGAGGAAATTTTACGCATAAAAAACATAACTTGCCAAACCTAGACCACCCTGACTATCCTTGTCCCATTAGAGCTGCCAGGGGATAGCAGAAATGAAAGCAGAGAGCCAGAGTGCGACACCTCCAGTGCCAGCCCAAGTTTGGGAAGATGGATAGGAAAGTGTTCCTGATGGAAGCAATATCTGAAACAAGCAGCAGTAGGCCAACCAGTTCCCTAAACTCTGCGGGTTCCATTTGTAACCACCATGAGCTGGGCAATGCAGGTGCAGGGGGAGCCCTGCTGAAGGGACCCTCTCTGTGAAGTGCAAAGCAGAGAGCAAATGCCTCAGTGCTCTCCAGGCTTTAAAAGGGTTTACCCAGGTGCAGGGCTGCAGGGGTGACCGCAGGTTTAGCTCACACCTCTGCAATGCTGTCTCTGTGTTCAGGGTGGTGCGCGGGAAGGTTTAACCTCAGGTGAGAGGAGGGGAGCAGAGCAAGGTTGTGGCTGCCTCTGAGCACAAACTGCTGTGACCCCCCAAAAGGTAACACAAAGCAGAAGCAAAGTGGAAGATATTTTACAAAGCACCCATTTAGTCCCGGCCAGTGGGGTGATAAAATATGTCAAGGAGCTGTTCCCCCACGAGCCGTGGGAAACGTGGTCAGGTGGGGAGGAAAGAAATAAATCGCAAGAGGCGCAGCTTGCCATGACAGGAAATGCAGAGGAGCAAATTATGAGGTTGGGTTTTTTGCAAGATGAAAGATGGGCCATTAGCTGCCCCTGGAAAATACTTTCCAAACCCTTTAATGCAGCAATTTCTCTGCAGAAGGACTCTCCCAGCACCCCAGGCATCCCCAGGCAGTGGCAGGAGAATGCCCCATGGCCAGGGCTAGAGGGGCTTGGACTTGAACTCATTTATTTAGATTTGACTTTTCTCTTGCTTGAGTCCTTGGACTTAACCCAAACCGCAAAAGTAAGTTATAGCCAAATATTTTTGAGGTTGGTAATGAGATACCAAAGCCTTACATAAAAAAAGAGCCCCATCCCAAATTCTCCTGCAGCATGTGGGACCAGTGCTCCATGGGCACAGCAGAGCTGGGCTCAGGGGTCGTGGTGCTGCAGGCTGGCCCATGCTCAGCATCCTCCTCATGGATTTCACGAGTGTGTCTGGGTACAGCCAAGCACCCCCATGTGAGCCAAGCGTTCACTGTTTTTTTTCACTGTAAAACAAACATTTGAACATTTCTGTCTTCGTCCACCCACCACTCAGGGTTAATTGTGATAGATCACATCTCTCCCCACCCTAAATTTCTACTTGGCTGCTGAAATCTCCCATTTTCCAACAGCCTAAAAACAAGGCATGACCTGCAAAGCCTTTTCCAGGCTGCAGCAGCATGCCAGCCTGCACGGGCGCTTGCTCATGGGCTGCACACAGGAGTGCTGCCCATGGCATTAGTAGAGGCTGACAGGACCAAGCAAACCCTGCTCAGGCAGAGAAACCGAACCTCATCCACCCGCTTCACTTCGCTCTCCAATCAGGATCTGGCCCTACGTTGTTTTCTTTGTGTAATGGTTTTATGCTAGGCTTCCTTGCTGGCATATTTTTTGCATTGTATTTGTATTAAACAGACAACCCTGTGAAAGTAAACATAAATATTTCGAGATCTTCAGGTGCAAAAACAGTGTTACAAAAATCCATGGCCTGCCTGGGAAAGTAGTCAATGATAAATCTGATGCCTCCCTGAGCAAGGGAAAGGGTTAAATGCTTTGGTTTCCCACTGATACTTATGGCTAATGTCAATCATATCTGGAACGATAAGAATAAAACATGATTGAAACCTCTGGCTCTTCAAAAAAGCATATGTTTTAATTAAATTGAGAACTAGCTGGTTAATCAGCACAAGGACTAATGGTCTGATTAGCAGGAAAATGCCTGGTGAAAAACAGACCATCTCATCAGCTGGGCTGGAGAAAGAGCCACTACTGGGGACACAGCCTGGGGCTGGGGGGCCTGGGGAGCTGCTGGTCCTTTGCAAAGGACATCCAGGCTCATCAGACTCCCCAGAGAGGAGACACATTTGTGATCTCAAGATGTGCTTCTCATCGGGAGGGGTCCTTGGCTGGATCCATCTACCCCAGTATGTCCCTGCCCAGGGCCCAGATGTGGAAACCCTCTTCAGAAAGCATCACAGGGGACCAGGGGATGCCAAAGGGACAAATGAAATTACCTTTGAGAGGGAGAGTGCAAGGGTGGGGCAGACAGGATTGCAAAATCAATTTGAAATATATTGTGTCAAGTTAAAAACAGGTACAAACCCACCACCCAAGAAATAAACCTTTAAAATTAAAAAATCAATGTAGAAATGTCCTTCTGGCCACCCTTCCCCCACTGTGCAAAGCACAGGCTTCTTTCTGATTAAAGCTCAGCCTGGAGCAGTTTCGGTGGCAGGAGGCCAGAAGAAAGCTTAAGGTGCTCGCTGCAGTTTAAGGTGGAGCTGTTTACATCACCTTCTGCTGCAACACCCCGTTTGGCTTCGCAGCAGCATCCTCTTGTTTACACCAGTTACACTCAGCCATGCCAGGGCTCTGGTTTACACTGGTTTACACTGCCCAGTGAGCAAAGTCAGGCTCTCAGTTTGCAGGCACACACTGGCAGATGAGCCTTGGTAGGGTTTGGTTTTGTTTGTAGCTACCTCCAACAAATTTTCACTAAAAATGTGAAATAAAATGTGAGATGAGAAGGAAAGTGTGTGCGAGCAAGTTCCCCACTGCTGAGGAGCTATGGTTGGGATGCTCCTGTTAAGCAATACTCACACATAGGGGTTTGCTCAGACCCACAATCTGGAATGAAACCCTGCAGGAGCTTTGTTCATGGTGGCCTCTGTCATCCACACTTTCCTTAAGGATCAGTAAACCCCCAGCATGGTCCTGCTGCTTCCTGGAGGTGTGATGAGCTCTATGGCACAAACACCCCAGAAACAGCCTGAGGAGAGGAGTTCACAGCCTGCAAACAGGCACGATGTCAGCACTGGGATGGGTTGAGGAGCAGGAAAGGGGTGCTTCTAGGCAGGTCCTGACCCAGATAGTAGTGGTGTCAAAGCTACAACGTGTGCTTGATGCCCTTCCTCTACATAAGAAGATGCCCCAGCATAAGGTGACAGGTCTGATGGCCATCACAAATGCCTTATCCCATCAACATCCACATCCTTGCCTACTGAGGGAAGGAGCACTGGACAGTCTCAGCCCAAAATTACATGAACTTCAACGTAAATCAGCTGCAGTTTCGGGGGAAGGCTCTGCTGCCTGACACTGCAGCTGCCTCCCTAACCATATCCCGCACCCTGCAACAAAAACATCTCCATCTTGCTCAGCTGTACTAGTCTCAACCCCAGCCACGCTGATATGGCTGTTTATAGTTCACAAACATTTACTAACACCTATTTGTGCTCCTGTAACTCAGGGCCAGCACGGTGTGACAGCACTTCAGTCTCTTAGCTTGTAAAGCAGGAAGGGCATTTTGGCTATTTCTTCTCAAAGCCAACACAAACACACACAGCACATGTGTAGCAGTTACAGCATTAAGATTGACAAGGCACTGCCTTCCTGAGGAGCAACTTTTTATTAGGATATTTACTGTGCATCTAGTATTAAGGGGCAATAAAGCTGTTGATGCCTATTTGCATTTCATTGTCTGTAATCGCTTGGAAGACAGAAGCCGCAGCTGGAGCTGGGTCCCGCTGGAGTTGGTGTCTGTGCAGATTTCAGTTGGCCTCGGATTGGGTGAGCCCCCAGGACAGCCTCCACGGAGGGAAGGCACTGCTGGGTGCAGGGAACTGTTTGTGGTCTGGTGGGGAGCAGCAGCACCGCGAGGTTAAGAAATAACGTACAGGGGTGATGCAAATATCAGCCACATTTTAAAAAGGACCAGTCACAGCTCTGAGCCCTCCAAAGAACACACAGAAACCCATTTCTTTCAAGCCTTCACTGCCACCCATCCCAGTTAAACATGTTGCTCAGCATGTTGGCAGAGTAGAGGCGTCTCCCATTTGAATCTAAATACATGAGATTTCAGATCTAACCAGGTTATAAGGTGGCACATACTGTTTTTAAATTGTACCTACTATAGAATAAGTCTTATAAAGATTTTGGGGGTGGGGGATGGTGTTTAAAAGTACTGTGTGGCACCATGAGAAAATCACTGAGCACTCCCAGAAAGCCCCAGATCCATCTGTATGGAGCCATCATTGAGACTGGAGAGCAGCCAAGCGCAGAATCTATAAATCATGAATCAAGCCCCCCACTCCCATCCCTAAATCACAATTGTTTTAGAAAGAAATAAAGCATATTGGTTCTTTTAATTTGCCTTTTTGAGTCTGTGCCTTTAGGCACATTTTCCAGCTTTTCTAAAATACAAGGATGAGAAACTTCCTCTCATTTCTCAGTGAAAGCTGAGAGTCTCATTTAATTATGTGCATTCAAGAGCCGCAGCTTTATGAAAAATTCCAAATATCAGAATATTGATAATAAAATCACAGGGGTTGGCAACTCCGAGACTCCAGTTAGATGCAGAATATTCCTTTTATAAGTGTCCAAGAAGAGCTTGCACCACTGGGATGCCAGTCTGCTACAAGAGTAACAAATTTAATGAGTTTTGGTGAACCAACACAGAAGAAGACTTGAAGTCTATATTCCCTGTCCAGGGCATTCACACCACTGCTCAGCTCCCCCTGCCTTTGGGATAGGCAGCCACTGTGTCAGTGGTAACGCATATGGGGATTTAGCTGGGAATGGGGCAAAGGTGGCTGGCACTTGTACAAGGGTTTTGGCAATGGCAGTGCAAAGCACCTGGCAAGGGCAAGCGAGAAGCAGGGAAGTGCCAAAGCAAGTTTGAGGTTTAGTAAAGAAATGCTGGGGCTCTGCCAGCCTTTCAGAGAAGCAGCCCAATGAAATTATGTATTATTTGAAACCTTTTCTTGTTCAGATCCCAACTTGCATCCCTATCAAAGCAGCTTGGGCTGATCTCCAAACATTGCGTTTAATGTCACAGCCCTCAACACAAGAAGCATCTCAAGTTGTGGTGTCCTGCCGCACCTTGGGGTTTCTCTTTGGGTTTTCTGCACCCTCCATGGCAGCATGACTGCTTCTGCATTTACTTTAGTGGCCATGTTTTCCCACCCAGGTTTTGTATCCCAACAGAACAAGCACCCCAGGGAGCACCACCCACCTCAGTGACCCCAGAGAGGGGACACAGGAAGGATAAGGCACCATGGGCAGTCCCCTTTGCCACTGCATCTCCCTGGAGAGGCTCCCCTTGTCCCTGGAGGGACCAAGGACATCCTCACAGGGTTTGGCATGGGTGAAGCAAAGCATTTTTACATAACCCAAACCCAAAGGGACCACGGGGGCTGAATCCTCCTCTCCTCCTCCCCAAGTTGGAAGATCCCTGACTCCAGGCCACCACCTGTGCAGGCACCATGAGGGCTATCACTGCCTTCGCAGAGAGCATCTCTTGTCACTATTCATGGAAACGATGAAATCTTTGATCCTCTAATATAATTGAAAATGAAGCTAAACTGCAACTCTAAAAAGGAAGTCTAAATTAGGTTGCAGAAGAGAAAAGGATATTTGACAGCAGGAACAGGCTCTGGAAATGCAGTCATTGTTTCTACTTATGGGTTTTGAAACGTAAATAATTTAACACCCAGCTAAGCAGCGGAAAATCTGCTATTTTGGGTTTTTTTTTCTGAACAAAGACAGCTGTGTATTCTAAAACATACAGTTCAGCATTTAAAAAAAAATACAAAAATAATGCTGTTAAGAATGTCTTTAGGTATTTAAGACAGCACTGGGGTCTGGGACAGTTGTGCCTTGTGTTACACTGGTACATTTGCAGTGACCTCGAATATCACCAGGTCATTGCAATAAACCCATAAATAAATTATTTGGATGGGCTAATTCTAGGGATTCATTAAAAATTTCAGCTGAAGGATAAAAGCACAGAGAGGTTGCAAAGGCAGCATTTAAGTCTTCAATTAGATAGTACCAGGGCTCGCCTGGTCAGGCTGATTCCTGGTTAGGTGTTAAATTCAGAGTCAGAGCGAGACGGATCCTGCTCTCATTAGCAAGATTCCCATAGCAGCAGCCACCACGAGGTACCAGCTGTATTCAATCCAAAGCAGCACGGAGAACCGGATTGCAATTCAAATTTGAATTCCCATTAATATAACAAGAGCTATTGCAGACGTGGGCATGTCTCTGGGAGCTGGATGAAGCCTCTTCTTACAGAGACCTTCACTGAGTTATTGTGCTTTTTGGTAATTAGCACAATCAGGACTGCTTCGTTTTTCTGCTCTCTCAAATACACATTGTTTTAATAACTTGCTGGGAGAAGGAGTTAAATATCTCCTGGCTGTATAAAACCTCCTGCAAATGTCACTGCCTTCCCAGCCATGCTTGCTGCCTGCTGATAGATCCAGCAATGGTTTCATGTGATTTTTGGTGGGATTCGCTCTCGTTTTTCTGCTAGCTGAAACCAGGCATGATGATGAAACCCCATCCACCACAGTAACAAGAGTAACTGCAGTATTAGGACTAACTGCTGCTCTTTCTTAGTGTTCATGCGGTCTGGCCCCACGAGATGGGGAATATTGTGCTGAGCCTCACAAGATGGGAAATCTTTGTAGCTCAGGGATGTACCACGGGGTCCCTCCTCCTGGTCCAGACTTTGTAGTGAGGACACAGGGGTCAGGGATGAATTTTTCCCCAGCACAAGAGCTGAGGTGCCCACACCAAGGATGGGCTGTGGCTTTGTGGTCTGATGCACATCCACCCGCCAGCATTCCTGCAGAGGTGGGCAGGTCCCTTCCAGAGCTGCTGCTCACTCTATTTCCATCTTCATCCTATCCCCATCCACAGCTGGTGGTGGTGGTGCAATCCAGGATCTCCCAGGCACAGCAGGGAGAGAGCAACAAGACATCACAAGCCTGGCTGGGTAGGTAAAACCTGCGCCAGTGCCTGTACAGGTGAGTGTCTGAGCCAGCCAGGCACATCTGGGACAAGTTGTGTGGCATTGCATCTGCCATGGATGGAAAGCTAGATAATGTCCTTTAGAAATGTATGTGTATGTCTTGGGCAGCCAGGGTTTCCTGTGCAGCACAGAAGCTCTCCTTGCCTTTGCCAGGTTGACTGGCTGTAAACACATTATGGAGCTGGAGGGCAAAACACGATGGTGCTGAGTCTTCTTGGAAAACCTGGCCCTGGGTGTGGGGAGCACCTGGAAATATTCCTTCCAGCTCTTATGTTAATCCAGCCCCATGGGCCTGCTGAAGCTCATTGAAATTCAGGGGGAGTCTGCCCACTGAGTTCAGCCAGCTTTGAATAAGGTCGTTTTTCTCTTCAGTGGTTTTTTTGGTGTGTTGTGTGTTTTTTTTCAAACCTATGCTCACTCTGGGGGAAAATGTATTTAAACACTGAAGTGCTGCACTTGCAGCCACGCTGCTGTTGTCTGCCCAACGGCGACACAGCTCCATGAAAAGCTTAATTCCCACAGGGAGGCAGTTAGAGGGGACGGCCTCCACTTCAAAGGTGGGTGAGCCCATTTTGCCTCTCTACAAACACATGCAAACATTGGGGGTCCAACTGGGCTGATGCAGAATCAAATATTGCTTGGGCTGTGCTTGTTTTGCATGTGAGAGAGAGACAGTTGGTGAAAGAAGTGGGCTGGCGTGCCTAGAAGATTTTCCTTGGTTTGGGGGTGGGTTCCTTTCTACGTGTGCTTTTTATCTGTGTACCAAAATAGTAAGTTTGGTCTTACATAAAATGCTTTACCCAGGGAACTGGAAGTACCTCTTGAAGAGCAGTTATTCCCAATTTACAGATGAAAATGAGATTCATCCAGGGTTCCACATAGCACTGGTGGCTGAGCTGGGAACGCAGCCCATGATCCTTAATGCTGCTTGGTTCACCCTCCCCAGGGCCACCACGTTCCCTTGCCACCGGTGCTATTCAATCAGCATAAATGCTGCTGAACCTCAGCCCTCCTTTTCTCCCAGACCATCTCCCATTCCATATGACTCCTGTGGTTGTCATGAAGTCATCTTTGGTTTTGGTGACAGCAAAGATTTGGCTGTTCTTAGCCATGACCATAGGCAAGGAAGTCATAAGAGGCTGCAGCACCCAATGCCCAGCTCCAAAATGACTGATTTCTGGAAGAAAAGTCCTTGATCCCACAGCCTTCTCATTACTTCCCTGAGATGTGTAGTGGAAGAGTAGAAGGTCTGTGGAGGATCAACAAATCAAAAAACCACCACTTGTCCCAAACCAGCTTTCCCCTCTTGGCAGCTTTATCAACCTTGCCTGCTTTGCCCTGGGAGCTGTTTAGACTAGACAGAATCTTTAAGTGTTCGCTGCTTTATTTTCTCCCCCCTTTCCTGCTGAGTATCTCTCCATCTCCCATCCCTCCTTGGCGGTGGCGCTGCCTCTCCCGCCTGCAAACACAAAGGCGAGTGAGTCAGTGCAGGGAACACCGAGTGCTCCAGATATGAAGCAGATGGGATTGAAAAGTCTGGTACAAACTGTCTTTTTTTTTTTTTTTAATTCATTGAAACTCTATTAACACACACACACACACACAACCAAGACTGCTCTCTCTATTCTTCATTAGCAGGGCTGAAAATGAAGCTGCTCTTTTGCAATCCAGGATTTTGTGTTATCAACCATAGGTGTGACTTTGCCACACACTATTAATAAAGATGGTGAATATTGCAAATGGTTTCCTGTGAGTGTGTATTTGGATGCCAGAATTAATTAACTGGGTAAATTTAGCTCCTTTCTTCATGCTCAACCTTTCTTTGAATGTTCATAGAGTGCATCATACCGGAATTAATGTCTGCAGAAATTGACTTTTGTAATAAGATGAAAATCGATTGAAAACTTTAGTCTTTCTTTGCAAGCTGAATCAGATGAACATTTTGAGCCGAAGTAACAGAATGTGTCAGGGGTTGAAGAGAAATGGTCAATCAAAATTATCCCAAATCCATGTTTTGTCATTTTCCATTGTAGCAAACTGATCAGATTTTGCTAAATCCTGTTTCCTGTGACTATGAATCAGGACACATCAGTTTTCATTTGCAGTTATTCTGTATTTAATGTATGCGCATAGGGTCCTACAGGGCCTTTGGGAATGTTAGCAGCCAGATGCATTTGTTCCTTTTTTCCCTGCAGGATAAACTCCTTGTTTTTCCTATTTTTGGTGATATTCAGAAGACTTGCATAATACACCACGGGCTGAAGGCTCTTTTTGCCTTATGTGAAATTTGCTCAGGATAAAATTTTAGATTTTGCTGTTAGGATTTTTTGCTAGGTACATGTATTTTAATGGAAAATTCCCAAACTACACTTGTGGTGTTTGCAGAAACACAAATCAGTGTTCAGGGAACATAGTTTTTAAGCACGTACTGGTGTTTGTTCATTTCAGCCATATTTTGACATCTGAGCCAGGAGATAAATCTCATATCCTGTGATAAACATTGACAAGCTCAGAAAAGTAATACTGAAAAATTAGAATCGATCACAACAAGCATAATGACTTAAAAACCTTCCAAATATTGGCCAACACTGGCGAAGTATCAACCTGCTCACAGAGACTCCACAAGGAGAAAAAAATCTAAATTTATTGGATAAATTATTTGTTGCAAATTATTTCTTCAGCTCTAATTAGTAATCTTCATTTTACACAGTATGCCTCTAATGACCTGCTTGACAGCTATGATGGCTGATAGACAGTGGGGATTTGCATGAAAATGAGTTTTGTTTTCTCCCATCCCAGCCATAAAATGACAACAGGGAGGATGCTCAGCTTCACCATGCAAAAGGGGAATAACCAGGCACCCAGGCTCTGGGTGAAAAGAGACAATTCAGCCATATTTTGGGAAACAGAAAAAAACCAGGAGCCACTAATTCAAACAAAAAATATAAGCACCCATCACAGAAACAAGCCTAATCAGATATGGTTGCTAAGTAGAGTCATGTGAATAGCAGATGATGAAGCTAAAGCAGAAGATACAGCTCTCAATGAAAACATGGTGATCCAGCTCTAATAGGTCTTGCACTGTTGTTTTCTGTGATTGGATAATCTTTTGCCTTTTTATTTTTAAATGTTGGACATATTTCAAGTGCATTATCATCTCCTGTCTGCTGGTAACTGACAGGCTTTGATCTTTCTCTGGCTTGTATATCCTGAATCCAACTAGGTTCAATCAGAAGACAGTGACTCTTGCCAGTCATGAGCAGCTCAAATAAGGTTAAAAAAGAGCAAGAAAAGATCAGGAAAAGGCAACAAGCCTGATGTCCTGCAGCTCTAAGCGTTTCTTTCACCAGGATTTGCAGTATTTTTTTGGTGATTTCAGCAATGTTATTCCCAGCCCAGTTCAGTACAACTTGTGCTTTGACAGCTCACTGCACCTGGAAATTATTACTTGATAAAAACTGGCAAGTCCTCTCATTTTGGAAGGGTTTATTGTTTTTTGTTTTTTCATTTTTGGGTTTTTTTTAATGAGACATTATTTTTACTTGTCTTCTGGACTGCTGCTGATGTAAAAGGAGGTGAAAGCAGATGTAAATGTAAGGTGCAAGGAGCACTATAACACTGCCTGCGTTTTGATGGACATTATTCTTTAAGACTCTTAACCTGGTAGAGCAAGCAGAGAAAAGGTTGGAGGATCGTATTTTGGCAAGCAGGTGCTGGGTGTGCAGATATAGTCTGTGGTCAGACAAGCTGCCACAGGAGCCCTGTGCACTGATTTGGTGGTAAATGTGAACATGATAGCTTGAATTGCTGCAGTAAATTAGTGAGATCAGAATCTGACCTCAAAAGGAGTCTTAGCTCATCTATTTTTTAATTATTTTAGTCAAAATAATATTGTCATCACGTCAATTTGTGAAGAAAAAAGGCAATTTTTAGTCACTGGTTTTCCCATTCACTTGATTTTTCTTTTAATGATTTGGCAAATGATCTCCCAGCAAAAAAGATAAAAGACGTCCTAAAGCCTTCAGCCATTTCTCTGCGAATTGATCCCGCTCCTTCTTCGTGTATTGTTGATCTTCTAATTTAATCACTTGTCCAGAGGGCATACACAATTTTGTAGGAAGTAAAAAAGTCACGCAAGAAAAAAAGATAGGAGAATGAGAGCGGAATTCTCACCCTTTGCCAAGCTGTGTGTCCTGTATGGGAAACAACACCCTGAGTGAGCATTGCCCTGGGCTGGGAGACAGAGGGATGGAGTCTGCCTTCATCCTGACAGCATCAATATTACTGAACTTGGCTGGAGGAAAGCGTAACTCATGCGGGGGTGGATGGACAGGCAGCCAGGAATACATCCGTGCAGCCAGCATGCTTGCAGGAGCTTTATTTTATCAGAAAAACAACCTAAAAATAGGTCAGGGAGAATGCGGGGGTTGGGGGAGGTGTGTTGCACAGCCAGCAGCCCCTGCCCAGGTAAGCTTTCCCTGCGGGCCTTCGCAGAGGCACCCCAGAAGCAATCTTCTGCAGGTGGGAGCTGGGAAGCAAATCTTTGTAGTGCTGGTTTGAAAGGGCAGTGACTGGCTGGAGATGGCCGGTGTTTGCAGCATTTAGCTGGTTGGCAACAGCAACCTCTGGATTTCATGTACTCAAAACCACAGAAGCTGAAGGGTTAGACATGGCTGTGCTTGTGGATACAGCACTTTAATGATTTATTGAATTCTGTTGTGTGTTGGTTGGGTTTTTTTAGGGTCAGGAGTTGCCATTTTAAAATGCACTGTAAAAACCAGATGTGTAAATCAATTAGCTTTTAAAGTGCATTTTTATGAGTTGGAGAAAACCTGCTCAGCCTCCATGGGCTCTCTGACCAAACTTGCAGCCCTGATGCTGGCCCCACGCAGGTGTTCAGCCCTTCAAAGCTCCCCCTGTGAAATTCAGCCACCCTGTGGGGAGCTCTACACAAGGTGGGGCACAGTCTGAATGCCCGGGTCGCAGCCTGTGTGGAGGGAACACATCACAGCTCCCCACTTTTCAGTGCCAGAACCAGAGAAGTTCTCCATGTCCAGGAAAGGAGGAGAAAAAGCATCAGGCATCTATTTCTGCAAGTGCCTGTGGAGGGGAGCAGCCATGAGGTGGCCAAAGAGGGGATGGAGAGCTGAGAAACACAGGAGCTTGGGGCAGACAGTGCAGGAGGAGAAGCTGCTGGAAAAGTCCTTGCTAGGGAGTTTCTGTGAACGTCTGCAACATGCAAAGCCAAGCTGGGATGTATGCCCACGGCTCTATGTATAGACCCTGTCTAAATCTGCTCCTAATCTCCTCCAGGCTTAGCTGGGCTGTTCCAGGCTGCAACATCTGACAGCTCTTCTCCTGAGACCCAGCAGAAAATGGGGATGTCTGTGGGCTCTCCAAATCTTGGGCTGCTCCACATCCTCTGTCCCCTGCCAGTATCTCCTGGGTGCAGGCTGAAGCAGTGAGTGGGTCCGCTGGCCAAAATAGCTGTGTGTGCCTAGAAAGTGGTGGTAGCCGGTGAACCTGGCTGCGCATAGTTAGGGTCATGCCTCTCGTGGTTTAAATAAAGGAACAGGCTGTGCCTGTGGGCCAAGTCCTCTATTGGCATAAATGTCCACAGTCCCACTGATCAGATTTCAGTCTATTTATACCAGTAAAGAATTTGGCCCATCAGATAGAAGAAATCCTGGACTCCTCTTTGACTCTCTAAGTTTCTGCCCTGTAGAGCTACGGGACCGTGTGTCCATAGAAAGGAAGACTAAGGGAGCTCTTCCACTAACACTGTTTTCTAAAAGTTGCAGATACAGGGAAAGTCAAACTTTTCATAGGAACACACACATCCTGATTGAACTTTCTTTGGAAACAACTTCTCATCAGGCTCAAACCATAAAATTCTCCCCCGGGAAAATTTGCACTCCACTGCAACAAATACTTGAGTTCAAACCATGCTGAGCACCAGGGATGTAAAAAAATGTGGAGGCAAGAAACCCAAATTCCAGTTCCTGCTTTGCCTGTGGGACTTTCAGCACCAGGGAAGCATGATGCTAAAGGGCAATTTACTCGTCCAGGGTGTTCCTCTCAATGGGAGGGTGGCGAGGGGATTTTTTTATCTTTTTTTTCCTTGTTTGTTTTAAAAAAACTTTGACAAGATTTGGCTTCCTGTCAAATTCAGGGGAAGAGCTGCAAAATATGTCAAAAAAAACCCAACAAAACCTTCATGGGTTTTGAAAGCTCTTTCCTGCCCTGTTCCAGAAGGGGCTGTTAATTGTAGAGTATTTAAATTGCAGAAAGTCTGACTATTGAGCAGAAGAGTCTTTTTGAGCCTAACCAGCTGTGCAGGGCTTTTGTAAGTTGCTCTCGACATCACAGAGGCTCAATATAGTTAGCACCGCTCAGAATTTTTATTGCCACTGGTTGTAAATATGTCTCTATGCATATTTCATTGTAGAGACCACTATGAGCATCTAGGAACCAAAACTTCCCTTCTACACCCCAGCCACCAAAATTAGATTATGTACTGATTGCATAATTACTGTATAACAAGGTTTGCTCAGCCTCTCAGTGCACAATGCCTGTTTTCATAGCATTTTAATATGAGCAACATAATAGGCACCAGCTTGAATAGCCGCATGCCAACGAGGCATCGCATTCCCTGAACCAGCCTGAGTCTGTAAATGCTGGTCCAGCTGCTCAGCACACAGAAGGGTGACGAGCAAAGACCTTCCAGCCTGCGCTGGGCCAAGAACCAGAACACGCCCAGAGAAACACTCCCCTTGCCCAGCCTGAGGTGGGCTGGCTGGCACATCGCACTAACTTCTTTAGGCTACCACAAGCCAGTGGCATTAAGTCTATATCCTTCACATGTGTTTTGCTTGCAACAGTATTTGTAGATCTGGACCAATAATGTTTCTGCTAATATTGCTCCAGCTGCTGCTCTCTGTTCTTTCCTCTGTGCCCTGAGTGAATGATTTAAAATGGCTCAAATCCTGCACCAGGCTTCTTTTTCTAACAAGTCAGGCAGCAAATTTGCTCGTGTATTCAGCCCTGGCTTCATCCTGAGTTGTATGAAACTGGAACAGCCCATAAATAGCAATTTGCTCATCTTTTAAGCTTTATTGTTTAGGCAATGGGTTTTACATGTATGGTTGAAGACCAACCCTCTCTTCGCACAAAATGTTTTACCGGCCCCAACAATAACTGCAACCCATTCTTTCTGCTTTGCATTTATTTGCAGTTAAAATAAATGGACCAAATGCTACCAGATGAAATGAGTTCGACATTTCTGGATGACTTACCCACAGTTTCAACAGGTCCCGTCGCCCAGCGGTCACTGCATGTCCTCTCCACCCATTGCATACTGCTAATGCTTTGACTCTTCTTTCATAAAACAGAAGTTCTTCATGGACTGGATCTTGTTCTCATCCTGTCTCTGGAATGAGCACGTTGATGGTGTGTAGATATTATGGGAGAGTGGTTCCCGGTTCTGCACATGCTGGTTTATTCTGGGGGGGCTTGTGAAGGTGCAAAGATAGGACCTGTCTCCTTGTGATGGTAGAGTTGTCTGTAAGTGTTAGGCAAATAGAACCCCCCACTCATGGCAAAGGAAATATTATGGGCCTGGGCTTGCTTAAGGTAATTTTTTTTAAGGGTTAGCATAGTTGAAACATGCTATCTGTTAAAAAAAAAGTGAAGAACTTTGAGAAATGTTCAGCCCCTTTAGCATCAGATGCATACACTTTGGGGAAAGGTTTTCCTTGTTCTCAGCCTCATAACTCAAAGTCACTCAGATCATTCCCCTTGTTTTGCCACCCCACAGTGCTGTGACTTGTATCTTTGGTTTGGCAAGTGCCCAGGGAAATGCCCAGGAATAGCTGCTGCTTCCAGTGCCGACCAGGCTGACAGCTGAGAGAACGTCAGGGCATGACAGAGGCAGGGCAATACATACCTGCATGTATCTGTATGCAAAAGAAACCCATCTTCCTCCCTCCAAGCTATTCTATTTGGATGATATAACCAGCAGAGAGCTATTCGGAGAAAGGCTTATTAAGTCTGAAGTATACTACGAAAGACGTTCAGCCTATTAGGAAGCTTGTGCCCTTGTTAAAGTTACTTTAGGAGCTTTCTCTTAATAGGCTAATCTGCTGCTGTTAGTACTGCAATAATGACCAGTAGGGACACACTCCACGGCTGGGCTCTCTACCTCTGCATCATCTCAAATAGCATTTTGTTGTAGAAGTGTCACTGATATCATTGGGACTGCTGGGGATGTTAGCAATGCAGTAGAGCTGGAAATTATTGACCTCTCTGAGAAGAGGGGATAAGAGAGGGACAGAGGAGTAGGTATCTCCCCATATTTCCTGATGCACTGAGATGTAGAGGCCCATCATCATGCTGACAGCAGTACCTGCCTTCCTCATGGTCTTGAGGCACCTGGGGAAGGGGGAGGGCACCACTCCGCCTCCATGAGCTTGTGGTTGTGTCTTCCAAGCAGTGATTTGGGATGGTGAGTCCTGCTGATTCTGAAGGTGAGTAATGTGGACAGAGAGACAAAAGCATCATGCCCTCAGCCATCCCCTTGTATCCCCACCCTTTCAGGGAGCAGCCCCAGCACCCAATCCTACCCAAACAGCTCTGTCCTTTGATGGGCTGACAGATTTTTACATCTGTCTTCCTCACTTTCCTCCTTTGCTTTTGTGTCAGACTCACCACTCTGTGAAAATTAATTAAACAGACTTTTCAGGTGTAAAATGTTCTAAAAAAAGAATTAAAAAAAAAAGTAGTCATAAAAACTGCAAATTGTGGTTGAAGGGAATTAATTCTTGTACATCCCCAAGGAAAGTAATGACTGGCATGATAAGAAGGCAAATGACTTTCTGGAAAAGTTTGCCTACCTTCCTTATCTAGCCTGTGCTATTTTAAGTGTAGAAGGAATGGTTTTATTTTATGGAAGCACCCCAGCAGCCAGTGATGGGTTTAGCTGTCTCTCTGAGGACACTGCAATTTGCACACTGCAATCACATGTGCTTCACTGTAGCACTTGATTATTATCACTGAACTTTGCACAACTGTGTCACTGTGTATCCTCTTTCCTGAAGACTCAGAGGATAATATTTTGTTCAGAAATTAAAGGTTTCTGATTTAAAAGGACTTTAGACCCTACTTGTGGGGTGATCGGAACATCTGTGAAGTACAAAGGTTTCTCCTGCAAAAATGTCAGTTTATGGGATATTAGCCAGGGCTATTCCTTGACTCAATGAAGCTGGGGTGGAAAAATCAAGAGGCGCTATTTTCAACACCACCTTTGAACAATTCTGCTTGAAAATAATGCCTAAAGAAGGGCCTTTGGATTGGACATGCCATTTTTACAAGGGCTCAAAAAACCTGCCCCAAACGGCTGCACCACTCAACCCAATTCTGGGGCCACCAAGCTGCCCATGGTCCCAGGTCACCTCCTGCAGTGGCAGGGCACCATCTGCACACATGTCCAGAGAACAGGGTCATGGAGGGGTAAGTGGTTACCTAACCAGTGAGGTTTTTTTCTTTTCCTTGAATGGAATCAGCACCAGCTCAGACAGAAGCTGCAGTTTGGGCTCTGAAGTGGGCTGCAGCCCTTGCTCAGCAGCCATCAGCCTCTGCAAATCTGGAATCCGTAGTTTAATTTCACTGCACCACGATTTCCCCATTTCCTCTGTATTTTGGAATCTATTAATGAACCCAACTATCCTGACATGGGAAGGGCAGCCCTTGGGTTCCCTTTACATGCCAAAAGGTTAAAACATGTGATGATGGTCAGTCTGGCAGCGAAGAATAGTTTCTGTTCTTTATTGTAAACTTCCTGGCTGCAAAGCAAGGAGCTGTGTTGTTTAAGAGAACCTGAACTTTTGGGGCACATGTTACATTGCAGAAGTGTTGTGTCTTGCCTCCAAACAACAACTCCTCTTCCCCTGGCTTAGCAGTAATGTAGCAGTAATGTAGCAGTAATGCCCAGATTTCAGATGTCAATGCCAAGAAAGTTATTTGCCTGCATGTGCCACTGCTTTTGTCTTATTGCAGTTCATGGGATCTGGGAGATCACAGAGAAGCTGGCTTCCTTGTGGCGGTCTTCATCAATCAGTTGCACAAGTGAGGGGCTGGTACATGAAAGTGGGACTCCATTTGAAACTGCTTTCTTCTCACTGAAGGCAATGGCTCGTGCTATCTGAGGTCAGAGTGGAAATATTTTTGGGTGTAGGAGTCTGGGAAGGGAGTTCTGACATCCAGCTGGGTAAGGCTGGCAGTTCCTGGAGGTGGTCTCCTTTTATGTCAAGACAATGGCTATCTCAAAGGCTTTTAACTTTTAGTTGATCTGGAAGATTACAAATTTGTCCAAAGCTTTTACAAACTTAAAAAGTTTGAAAAAATTATATTACCCAACAGGAGAAAAATTCTGGCTGCCGTTCCCCCTTGTGCATCATTCCAGATGCACAGACCCCAGCACAAAAACTCCAGTCCTTTGGTCTATAGGGGTTTTGACAAGTCTCTCTGCACCCATAGCAATAAAGAAGTGCTATTTCTCAAACTGCTCCAAGGTCAAGGACTACCAAAATCTGCTAGTTCAAGTCCTCCTTTCAGTGTCAGATAACACTTCTTCAATGCAATGATGTTAGAACTAAACAATCCAGCTAGAATCGATTAGGAGCTTTTATGGAAAGGATCGCAAAGCACTTCGTGATCTATACACTGAATACGCAGCTGCATTGAGCCTCTCTGGGATGGAGAGCAGCAGAGGCACAGACGGTCAGCAAACACATGGGGCAGGAGAGGAAATGCCAGCGATTCCTGGGCAGACGGCCGCTCCTGCCAAGTATGCCATCACGCCTTTAACATCCCTGCAGAGCAGATATTTTTAAAGTCTTTGCTAGACCTTATAAAAAAATCAGATTTTTCAGGTCCTTCTAGATGTACTGAACAGAAGATGAGCATATCCACTTAGGCCAGCCTCTGCCCCACCAGGGTGCTGGCACAATGCATTACCAGGTCAGCATGATCCCAAACAAGCTGAACATTTCAGGCAAGAGCAGTCACGGTGTTTTGAACTTCATCTATTTTTATCAAAACACATGTGTTGCTTTGAGCACTGGTGCATTTGGCACCCAGGCGTATCTACCCCATAATTGCTCCTGGCTGCATGCAGGCCCCTGCCATGACCGCGGTGAAGAGGGCAGAGGAAGACCCACAGACAAATGAATATCTCTCTGCTCAGAAAATGGATGTTTTGACAGACTTCCATCTCACATCAGAGATGTTTTGATTTCGTTTCCACTGCAGAACATAAACAGATTTTGAAACCTTAGAAGTTGCCATGAAACAAACCCGTTGTTCCTCGGCCAGCTCTAATTACCACTCACAACAAGCCCTTGCCTATTGGACTCAGAAATTACACAGGGGAAGATTCTGGCTCTGAACAGTTTTGTATCAAGAAATGTGATTTGTCGCTATCTTTTTAAGCATTAACTCTTAGGTTTAAGATTTTTCTTGTGTTTTCTGTCCCTCCTTACTGCCAGCAAATACCTGCAAAAAGTGTTACACACACAGTGTGAAAATTGGAAGGGCTGATGTGAACATGGTGTGAGTTGAGCATGGTGATGTCCTCTTCTCTCTGGCTTTCATCTCCGGGAATGTGGGGATCTGAGTGCAACCCTGGGGGAACATTTCCCACATGCCATAGCATGATGCAGCGACCCTGAGGGCTGAGCAGAGCTGAGAGTGACAGTATCCTCTTACTCATGTGGACTGGGTGCTTCCTTTATTTACATTCCTATCTCCTAAATCCAGAGTTGTCTTGGAGATTTTATTGCCAGTAAAAAAAAAAAAGAAATGAGGCACCCAACTCGTGTAGACAGCTTCAAAAATATCAACCTCAACAGCTTTGAAAATACTAACCTTGTGTTCATGGGCAGCTCATGAGCTCAAAAATGCTGACAAACTGGATAGCGTTAGCGAATGTAAAGAAAAATGATGCTTGGGCAGAGGGGCTTGGCCATGGCAAGAGGAGGAGCTGAGGGTTGCACGATTACATTTGATGAGTAAAATGTCCAAGGGGCAAGAGAGTGGTTGGATGGATCTGGCTGCTGTTGAGCAAACCACAAGCCAATGTGGCAGCGCACTGGGAAACCTCTCCTCACTCTGAACATCAACCTGTGATGAAACCTTCCCCCTGGGAGAAGTGCTGGAAAGCCCTGGGTTTGTGTCAGCGATAGTGGGGATGGCCAGAGCCCATGGGCAGCCCTGGAAGGACACACCCCATGGCAAAATAAAGCCCTGGGGAGAGCTGGCATACCCAGGCTTTTCTGATTTATCTGTTCACATCAAAGCAACCGGTCCTGCAGGGCTTGGCGCAGGCAGTGACATGACCGGCAGCCAGGTTTTGCAGAGCAGAAGCATGAGAAGCCAAGTTTGCAAATGGTCGCTTGAGGTAGAACAGGAGTGCACAAACCCACTGCATGTACATGCACCAAATCTACAGGCCAGCATTTTTGTTCAGGATCAGAGCTCCAACTAAGAGAAAATCCTGATTCCATTGTCTGATACAAAATGAGACAATGGTACTGCCAAGGATTTTCAAATGCAGGACTTCTTTCAAAATAATCAGTGCTGCACTTGACCTGAATTCAGGTTGTTACGTTTTTCATTTCCTCTCATCAAGATTTTATTTTATCATCCCTGCCACTACATGGATTTTTCTGCAGTGACTAATTTTGAAGATGGTAAGCTTGTTACTGCAGAACAGCATCAGAAATGTATGGTTATCAAGAGTAATAGGTGCCAAAGGCACAAATCTTACAGCTGTGTGCAGGGAAACAGCAACAGTCATCTGAATACAAAATTATCTACATCACATCTTTGTCTTAGTGCTTCTGTAAAAGAAAAACAATCCTGTTTCTTTTTTTTCTTTTTTTTTTTTTTTTTTTTAAGTGTCTGAGAAATAACATCATATACCAAAAAACTTCCAAGTTAGTTAGATTTCCTTTGTGGTGTCTGTAGCAATCCCTCAAAAGGGTTAGCTCTGAGTAGTTCTTAATTTTGCAAGGATAACACAGGAAATGATTGCAACTGTGTTGGGTAAGTACACAGCTTGTTTTTTCAATGAATTCTTTGTGTATTTGATTTCCTTTTATACGTCTGCATTTTGGTGCACCAAAATAAATATTTCTGGTAGGAGCAAAAGAAGCACTAAATTTTTTCCTAGGAATTGACACTTTGCATAATGTCAGCCAGCTTGCAATTTGGCTTAAAAATGAGGGTCATCATTTGGGAGGAAAATTGCCTGGTTTATTCCACATTTTCCCAATATAATGGTTCAAATTTAAAGTCTCAGTAACATTTAGAAGTTCAAACTGTGCTCTGCAGTGCTCTTCCACTCTTCAGGAAGGACAAGTGTGTGATATATCGGACCCATGATGACTCATCTCACATATCTGAAATAATCTGAGAAATCATTACAGACCTTTTTTATTACAAGGAAAAATTGAATTCTTCTCTGACAGAGGATAAATAATGCTATTGGGTTTTGTCCACAGAAAATCTTCAAACGGGAAAGAAGAGATCACATTCCCCTGATCATGTCTTCATGTGTCATTAATTGCTACGATAATCCCATTTCCAAATCCTTTAGTATATGAAAGCCTTTGCAGTTGTCATCTTTGAAGCCATAAACTAGGGGCTGGTTCTCCTGATATCCTCAGTGTTCACCCCACTGGCTCCTAGGCTTTGCTTTTGCACATTTGTGAAGATTTGGGGAATTTCTAGCCCAGCGAGCAGCAGGACTTGTTCGTCTTGGGGCAGATGCTTCCAAAACACAGTGGGAGCTGGAGACACATGTTTCCAATTATCATATAAGAGGGGAAAAAAAAAATAACATTTTTAGAGGTTTCCAGATTTAGGCCTAAGTGTTTATAAAACTGGTTTCAGCTTTTAAGAATGTATTTCCTGGCTTTGAAGCTAAGAGGAGCCCCTTGACTTCATGGGACTTTGGATGGGATCCCTGACTGTTTCTGGAGTTCCAGTGCCAGAACAGTTCAGAGCCAGGTCTGGTACCCACAGCTCCATTTGCATTGTGCCAGGGATGGGAGGGTTGTCCCTGACACCAGACTGACAGTCCCACCTTTGTAAGTGTTGTCTGTTGGGTTTTTTGGGGGTTTCTTTGGTGTTGTTGGTTTTTTTGTTTTGTTTTGTTTTGTTTTGTTTTGTTGGGGTTTTTTTTGTTTTTTTTTTAATTCCATTCCATATGAGAAAAAAATACTGTACCATTTTTCAGTCTCTGAGGAGGCTTTGGACAGCCACAGTCAGGAGGCACATTTGTGTTCAGTGATGTAAGAGCTAAAAAATGTAGAATATCCTCAAAATCATGGTGTGGAGAAGTAGGGACAGAGGAGAACAGCCTTGGGACACGAGTGCTGGATTTCTCCCTGATGTGACCTCCTCCATGCTCATGTTTTGTTGAGCTTCATTATAAATAGCATAAAAAATCACGAGTCTAGTTGATCTAAACAGAGTGGCTTGTTTATTAATTTTTAAAATATATTTCCTGTCCTTTTGCCCTTTTTGGTTTTTTGCTTCTTACACAAGTGGTGAGAACCAGTGTTATATTTTATCTTCCTTCACTTCAGCATTTGATCTACCTCTGTGGAAAGCTGCAGTTATTCCATAAAGCCAGTCACTGAGGTAAATAATAGCAATCTTACCCCGTAAAACTGCTGAAAATGTTGAAATGCATTAGAGATTACAGTAATCATTATTAATATACATTACAAGAAAACAGAACATTAGCTAAATCTGTTATAAAAAAGGATTTTTTTTTCTAATTGGTTTTAATTTCAAATAAATATCAGAAAGAATTTTTCCACGAAAGATAGTTTTATAACATCAGTCTATCAGAAATAATGCCCCATCATCTCTTCTCTGCCACGCACACTGAAGTGTTCAGACTAAAGCAGTGGTTTCTCTTCTTCAGATACAGGGGGAAAGTACTGATAATGAACATTTTATAAAAGCACAGAAACATTTATCAAAGAAAAGATGCATAATGCATTTTCAGAGTTGTTATTATATTACTTTAGTACTTGCCTTTACACAATTATTGTTTGATGTTTAGGTTTGCTTGAAAGGAACATCTGAAAAATATCTGCTAAGTCAATTCCAATGCTTTCCAGACGCCCTTAATGAATATTTCTTGCTGTGTTTATTTTGAGAGGTTATTTATTTGTAGATCATCTGTCTTTTTTTTTTTTTTTTTGTGCAAAATGTTTGGGTTTTTTCGTTCTATTAGTAAGGCTACTTGTGCAACGGTTATATGTTTTCCCATAGAGACAGTCCTGCAGGAGCTTCCTGCATGTTGAGTTAGTGATTATGAAACAGGCCTACCTGGCCCCCCCAGAGACCAGTTATTACTCAGTTGGTGGAGATACAGATACTTGCTTGTCCCTTGCTGGACATGCCTGATGTGTCCACACACTCCAGCACACAAGGACCTGGGTAGCCTCAGCCCCATGTGCTGCTGGTACACTTAGGGGTTTGGGGATGCCATGTAGGAACTGGATGTTTGGCCTCTCCCATCCATGGGGTCCTTTGGGACAAAGCTAGTGTAGCTAGGTAGAACCTGACCTCTCAAAACACCTATCAGCTGGGCTGTGTAGAGCCAGATCCTGCTTTTTCATGGTAATATTAAAATTCAGCCTGTGTAGGAACCAAGTATTCCCCCCCCACTATAGACAAAAGTTTTCCATTCCCAAGTTTCCTGAGGAACTCCTGCAAAATTTCCTAAGAAAAATTACACATGAGAGAGGATGACCACTCTGGGTCAACTCAAATACTTCATCTCAATAACACAACAAATTTTCATCCCCATTTGGCCCCTCTCATGTGATGACAGGAGATCTGGGAGGTCGATGCTGTGCCTGAACGACTCTGCTCACAACATTTTTCCTGTGTGAGGGGAAAGTAAATAATAGCAATGACAGGGTGGGGAAGGGCCGTATCCTTCACTTTCTGCATCCTTCCCAACCCAGTGCTCTGCTGGTCCTTGTCCATCACTGTGGGTTGATGGCCATCAAAACCGCTGGGACGGGTAAATTGTTTTTCACCTGGGGATTCAGTTCAGGCTCCATCTACAACAGCCTGGTGGTTTAATTTAATCATGTCATATTAGTATTAACAATAAATGGTATAGACCAGCAGCTGAAAATCAGGTAGGGGAAAGGATTTTTTCCTTTTTTTTTTCTCTCCTAGTGTCTGCTTTAACTCTGCAAAGGTTGTCAGAGCCAGAGCAGTGGGTAACACAGAAAACGTCACTTCAAATTGAGGAGATTATCACTTAAGCTCTCCTTTCCCTCTCTTCCCTGGCCAGTCATCGTCTGTCAGCACAACCCCATCTCTCATTAGCGACAAGGCAAGAGACGAGGCAGTACTTGGGTGATCTGACAGTTCAGGCCGTGGCTTTTACAGATTGTCTTTAGCAGCTGAACTTGTCAGACATTTTGGGTAGAAAGAGCAGAAATGAGTAATGGAGGCATGTGATTATAGCCATAAAATTCACCCATAAGGATGCATAGCTGCTCCAGAAACCCCAAGAAGATATTTTAAGGCATTCACAGACTCTGGGGCTGATGAGGTGGCTGCCAGCAGTAATAAACTCCTGCAATCCGATCTCAGCATACACCCAGCCCCAGCTGGCTGTTTTATTTGGGTGAGGCACAGAGGGCAGAAATTCCCTTTTTTTATTTTCACGCCAAATGACATGGTCTATGCAGAAACCAAACAATTCAGGGCGGTTGTTAAATCTTAATTTTATCACCATTCCCTCAGGGGATCAGCATAAATGTGGTTTTCCTCACCACTCCAGATTTCTTTTGGGGGACAACAGTGTTTTGAGATCCCCAGGTTGTATTGGATAAAGAACTTAAAACTCTGCCTTTATAAACCAAGAAAAGTGGAGGTGGCCAGGAAAAATAGGGACACCTTGCAAGCCAGTATTGCAGCTCTGCAGCATCTACTCCTCTGCCTCTCACAAACCCATTTGGTTTCTTCCTCAAAGTGTGGGGCTCAGAAAGCAGAGGCATTTCTCATTCCTCGCCTGAATTTTACCTTTTACCTGAATTTTGACAGCACTGACAACGGTTTTGCAATTTGCTGTGTTTCTGCGACATGCAGACAGGAATGGCTTCAGGCTGGGGTTGAAGCAATGGAGGAGTAGATTTCTCCTCCCACATTCAAACCCTTAAAACTGGCCATATATGTCCTTGGAAGCAGAAGGACAGTCTCACCCCAGGCACTCATGATAGCTGGACAGACACATAGAGGAACATTATACGGCCAGACGGGAGCATGCTGGACTGGTGCCAAACCCTGCTTTTGGTTTCTCCACCAAGATAGTTGGCCAATGGTCACATGTGCAGCTGGATGTCAGACTGACCATGTAAAATGTAGACAATGAAGCTCACCAAGTTTGTAAATTGATACCAACACAAGGTAAGATGAGGCTGCTCAATCCAGAAACCTCATCCCCAAAGGCCTGACTTGGTCAGTTTTCAGTGACCCTGAGACAGCTAAACCTCCATTTAGTCATGAAGCATCAGCTCCTGCATCCCTTCCCAGTCATCCCAGCCAAGACCAAACTGGCACAAGGAATTTAATGCTGAGAGTGGTTGAAAAATTTTTGTTTGCTGAGCTGACAGAGGCTAGAAGAGGGAGAGTCAGGCCTGACATGGAGCAGTGAAAAACTAATGGGTTTTAGTGCTTCTCATTTATTTTTTCCAGTTATTTGGAATACTTTCTTGCAAGGGTTTTGTTTTCCTTCCTGCTTTATTGTGATTGCCTCATTGTTTCAAACTATTAACATTCAAAAACAAAGCACGTTTATCTCTTTCCAATATATTCCATAGCTGTTTTCATTCAAATCCACCCAATGAGCCCAACCTGAGATAACTGGTCTGACAAGGCAGTTTTTAGATAAAAGCAAAGGCAAGGAGACATTTCTGCTTTTGCTGCTGCTTTCTGGGCAGCTTGTCCTGCTATTCCCTGAAACTAATAAGAAATGGTCCCAAAGAATTAGTAGCTGCTCTAGCTGGACCCCTCTTGCCCATTTATCAGAGGATGCTTCATGACATTCACAAGAGCAGAGAGGTACGCGTTCGTCCCCTGTGATTTCTGTGCAATTACAGAAGGGGCAGCTCACAACCAGCCGCTGCCGAAGGCAGTGCCTGTTCCAGCAGTGCCCCTACCACACTGCCAGCACCCACTGCCGACACCCTCACCACTGCCTTTGATCAAAGGGAAACGTGAGGAGCTGTTTCACTTGATCTGAAGAAAGCTTTTGACACAGTGAACTGTAGCGTATTAACAAACTTCAACACCAAGGCTCCTCTGATGCAGCTCTCACGGGGTTTCAAATCTGCCAAGCCAGAGGAGGGAGAGGACAGTGATTGCCATGTACAGGGAGGTTCATGTCTTTAGGTCCTTCACCATCATAGAGATACAGTACCCAGATACAGGACTGGCATTTGGGGTAGTGGCCTGGTGTGCGAGGGTGGTGGCCTGGGGTGCTGGGAGGTGCCAAACCCGCAGCAGGCTGGGGACAGGCATCCCCCACCCACCCAGCCAAGATCGGCCTTGGATTAACTTGTAGCCCTGATAACCCACAGAGGGGTTTCTTAGTGTGATTTGGCTCCATGAACTTTTAAGGAGATAGGAAAACTCAGGTTAGAGCAACCCATTTGCAAAACACCTGCCTAGCTGTGGGGCCTGCCTGGCTCCTGCTGCCCCACCTCCCAGCTTGGTAATGTCCATGTTTGGACCTGTCATGCACCCATGGTCCCATGCTTTTGCAGAAACCTGAGCCAAGGGAAGGTGGGGAGGCAGATGATAGCAATGTCACCATGGCCTCCTTGCATGGCAAGAACAGGCCACAGAAATTGGGTCAGCTTCTTCTGGTGTAAATCAGCACTCCTTTGCTGAAGTCAGTGGAGTTAAAAATGTTCAAGAAAAGACCAGAATTAGGTCAATCAGATGCACAGCTCCTTTTATGCTGCAATGTAACCCTCTTCCTCCTTCCTACTACTCCTCTGAACAGTCAAGTAGGTCAGAAGTATTTCCTGTCAGGCAGCTGGATCCACTGAGGTAGCTCTGAAATACTCTCCAAATCAGCATGATATCAGGAAAAGGCACTGTGGTGGGTTGACCCTGGCTGGATGCCTGATGCCCACCAAAGCCACTCTATCACTCCCCCCCTTAAATGGATGGGAGAGAGAAAATACAGTGAAAAGCTCATGAGTTGAGATAAGGACAGGGAGACATCACTCAGCAATTATCATAATGGGTAAAACAGACTCAAGCTGAGGATGTTAGTTTAATTCATTGCCAGTAAAATCAGAGAAGGGTAATGAGAAATAAAATCAAATCTTACAAACACCTTCCCTCCACCCCTCCCTTCTTTCTGGGCTTAACTTCACTCCCAATTTTCCCTACCTCCTCCCCCAACCAGCAGCACAGGCAGACAGGGAATGGGGGTTGTAATCAGTTCATCACATCTTGTGTCTGCTGCTTCTTCCTCCTCAGAGGGAGGACTCCTCACACTCTTCCCCTACTGCATCATGGGGTACCTCCCACAGGGACAGTCCTTCGCAAACTGCTCCAGTGTGGGTTCTTTTTGCAGTCTGTAGCCCTTCAGGAACAGACTGCTCTAGCATGGGTCCACCACAGGGTCACAAGTCCTGCCAGCAAACCTGCTCAAGTGTGGGCTCCTCTCTCAATGGGTCCACAGGTCCTGCCGGAAGCCTGTTGCAGTGCAGGCTTCCCACAGGATCACAGCCTCCTTTGGGTATCTACCTGCTCCAGTGTGGGATTCTCCATAAGCTGCAGTTGAATATCTGCTCTACCATTAGCTTCCATGGGCTGCATGGGGACAGGGTGCCTCACCATGGTCTTCACCATGAGAAATCTCTGCTTTGGTTCCTGGAGCATCTCATCCCCCTCCTTCTTCACTGACCTTGGTTTCTGCAGGGTTGTTTCTCTCACATATTCTCACTCCTCTTTGTAGCTGCAGTAGTGATTTTTATATATATATATATATATAATTTTACACCTTCTTAAATATTTTATTACAGAGGTGCTGATGAGTTTGTCCTTGGCCAGGTCTGTCTTGGATCAGGCAGGCTTTGGCTCTGTGAGACAGAGGGGAGACTTCTAGCAGCTTCTCACAGAAGCCACCCCTCTAGTCCCCTCACTACCAAAAACCTTGCACACCCAATACAGGCATCCCCATCCCACTGCGGCGTTTCCAGTTGCTCACCTGAGCACTGTTCTGAGTGGGAGATGGGCTCTCAGGTAGGGACTGATGAAGGGAAGGACTAAAGCACCCTCCAAAATCTTGGCTTGACTAGAGGTAGACCTCATTTCTAAATGTCCCATTAGTTGCACTTGCCTTCTGTGCAGGATTTTGCCATGGCCAGGAACTACTAGGTGGCCCCCTGCACATCCTCAGCTATCTGCCCTGGAGCCTGGTTCCTGAACAGTGGCATGTTGCAGCGACCTGCAACCTTCCAGTGCTGATGTGTTTTCCTTCCCCACATCAGTGCTAGGCTGGTTAGCACAGGTTTGTCTGCAGTGAGAACGGCAACAGCTCCTCTATTTCTCTTCAGAGCCCTCATACAAAATCATCTACATGTTTTACATGCCTAGAACCAGTGAGACCAAAACAACCGCTTAACACTCACTGGAAAACAAGCATAATTGAAACAAACTGAAAATAAGATTATTAGTGAAGTAATCCAGCTTCCTATTTTCATTCACCAGGAGCAGTGCCAGAGGTAATTCTGAATCTGGAGAGGCTCGGCAAAGAGCTGTGGTGGAGTCAGCAGAGCAGCACGGGAAGTGCTGACGTGGGTGAGAAATGGTCTTGAATCACTGAACACGTTGTTCGAGCTATAATGATTTTGTGATTCTGACTGAGAACTTTCTTCATGAATCATAAAATAAATAAGGGTCCTGGAGCACCACGGTTTCATACCAGCAGCCAAGGAGATGAAATCATGAGACTCTGAAATCCAGAGCTGCTCCCAAGTTTGGCAACTCGCCTCTGTGGTGAGGAATGAAAGCCATGTGCCAAGTCAGTCACAAATTATAAACAACCCCAGAAATGGCAACATCTTCTCCCCGAAGCCTTTTTCAATCTTCCCTTATTCTTCTCTTAAATTGCTCCCTGTCTTGTGTTTGCCTTATCTGCTATCTGCGTGGAGTCTCTAGCTGTCTTCAGACCATCAGAAATAGGTGACTAACACGTGTCAACACCAGTTCTCCTCCTGGGTGCTTATGCAGCCGGGATGTGACAGCCTGGATAGTGAAGGGTCTGAATTGCTTATCACATTGAGATGTTATTGTAGTCACAACACCTACGTGAGACAGCAATAGTAGCAGCCAGAATTTGGTCCAAAAGCAATAAAAAAGGAGTAATACTAATTTCTGCAATTATTTACCACTCACAGGAAAATTAGTCATGTCTTTGCAATACCTGAGACAGTAGATGCCACAAAATACCTTCAGTGCCATCTAGCTACTATGTTACACGAAGACATAAATTTGCAGCTAGCGCTAATTGCCATAAGGGCCATCAGAGGCACGATGTCCTGTTTGTACCAGCTGATGCTCTGCCCTTAGGGGTCTAATCAGGATGGTAATGAAAGTCACAAAGACAATTCACAACCGTAGAAAACTCTGCTTTGAGTGGATGTTTACTTAAAGTATGGCAAAGTGAAATCCTCAGAATGAAAGCTAAATAAATAAATAAATAAATACACACTACCCCAAACTCGTGGGCTATTTCCTTCTACTTGTAAAAGCATTTCAGTGTCACCAGCCTCTCTGAACACTGCCAAGAAGGAACAACAGCGCTTTTTGGCTTTAGCTTTTGTTTCATGAATACATAAAGAAGCTATGAAAAATATCT
Organism: Megaceryle torquata; assembly: GCA_024611175.1. Classification (NCBI taxonomy): domain Eukaryota; kingdom Metazoa; phylum Chordata; class Aves; order Coraciiformes; family Cerylidae; genus Megaceryle; species Megaceryle torquata. Next base: position 145,103 of record JANIJG010022313.1, read on the forward strand.
CCCTTGCTGTCTACTTGTCTTGGGTTTCATTCCAAGTCCATCATGAAGTACTTTGGCTGGAGTACTTTGGCCCCTGATTGTTTTCTCCAGGACTGCTAGACTTCTGTAGAAAATACAATAGTTTTCAAAATTACATGGACCCATTTTACTGGTGATGACTACTGACCATCTATGATTACTACAACCACGATGTATGTCCACACCACAACAAGCACGTGTTCTGACAGGCTGGCGGCAGGCTGAGAGGTGAGTGGGTTCCAAGCGATACAGCAAACGTGTACCTTTCCCCAGATAACTCCCTCTGAACCATCACCGTGTGGAGCTGAAAATGACAGTGAACGATCAGCCGTGTGAAACATGAAGACATGGAAATGTGAGCTGGGGAGCACACTCATGGCTGCCAGCATCAGCTCATGGCATGAGCAGCGGCTGCAAGAGGCAGCGGAATGAGCTGATGTTTCACTTTTTCCTCCTCTGGCTCAGACTGTGGCCCATTGCCACACAGTCTGGTGTGTCCTGGACCATGCAAAAAGCTAAGAAAAGTCAAACTAAATTCATTTCAAAAAGAGGTTGTTTTTATGACAAACTGTACTTCATTGAGGTTATTCTGTTTATGGTGTAATTTATTCAGATAAAACCTGTCTACAAATGACCTTATGGTCTGGGTACGAAGCTGATACAGGATACACACATGCTTATGCTCCCACAATGTCAAATGGCAACACTTGGCCAAGAATCAGCTCCATGGATGGAGCAGGCAAGTGCCTCCGCCCACTCTGCAGGTCTGATCCTGTTCTGGGTGCGTGCTCATAAGAAGGTGAAACCAGTCCCACCACTGAGAGCACAAGTATAGTCCCTGGCTGTCACAGCAGCACATGTGGCAGCAGTGCCAAACTTGCTGATAGCAGCGGGATGTACACCAGAAGAGATCAGTGCCCATCAGAGCACAGTGAAGACTTTCATCTCCTGTTTGGAGGTCTCACTACCTTAATGCTGGAGAGTTTATCCAGGCAAACTGAGATTACCTCCAGGAGCAAACAGTGTTGGCAATTTCAGAGAGCCAAGCCAGCTTCTACTGGCTGACAATCTGTCTGTAGCATCAAAGTCATTTGAAAAAATTTTGGAGAACATTAATAATTGACATTAGTGCTGAGGAGGATATTCATCTTTGTATGGATGGACCTCAGCAGTGTGAGATGGGGCTTAAAAGGAGCATCTGTGTGGCACCCACCAGGAGACTTTCAGGCGATACTTAAAGCTTGCACTGTGAAAGGTAGATTCTAGTGTGGCAAAAGCTGGCAGTTCAAGCAGAGAACTGCAACCCTCAGGTGTCCCTCTGAGCTGAAATTACCATACAGACACTTAAATAAAAATGAGACCAGTGCTTGAACCTGACACCACATCTCAATCCAAGCTGTGCTGATTTACACCAGCCAAAAAGAGACCTGACCTGCAGGGCCAAATCTGGCCCACAGCTATATCCAGGCAGTGACGGTGATTTAAACACTCTGTCAGTGTCAGTCACCAGTGGGTCTCATTGAAAGCCAGATTTATCTTGTAATCTGCACTAGGAGGCGTAAACTGCTACTGCTGCTCCCACACAAGATAAATCAGCCCAACACAGCCCAGACTTGGTAGCTACGAGTACCAACCCTTGTCCTGATTTATATGTCCTTATGCTAAAGTCAACAGTGGCCAAACACCAGCAGAACCCTTCCACTCTTGCATACATGGTTGACACCTCAGGTTAATGTCAGAGGCACTCTGAGAGCAGGGTGGCATCAGGTGTCTGTGTGGGGACCTGCCTTCTCTGTGGGCTGTGGCTGGGGAGGTCTCTAAGTTCTATAGGGGAAGGAACAAGCCTTCCGGTCAGGCTGACACTCTACCTGCCATCTCCAGGCTGTTAGTTCCTGATCAGAGTCTCCCCAAGCTGTGGTGGTGTGATCAAGTGCTCCTGTGAGGAGTGCAAATGAGCACCACTGCTGTCCTGACAGGGAGCAGCCCCTGCTTTGCTTGGCAGAGCTTGTGGGAATGCATGAGCACACCGGGTTAACTCAAACTTAAGGCTTACAGTTTTTTACACATCCTTCTCTAGTACTGAAACACAGGCTGATGAAACACAGGAAGAAATATAGTAATATAACAGCTGCCCAAATGTCTGGAAATTCTCTTATCAGGAAAGGCTGAAAGACCTGGGCCTGTTTACCCTGGAGAAGACTGAGAGGGTATCTGATCAATGCCGATCAATATTTAAAGGGCACATGGCAAGAGGATGGGGACAGACTCTTTCCAATGCTTCTCAGCAGCAGGACAAGAGGCATTGGGCACAAACTAGAACCCAGGAGGTTCCATCTGACCATGAGGAAGAACTTTTTTCCTGTGAGGGTGCCACTGCCTGGAAGAGGCTGCCCAGAGAAGTTGTGTAGTCTCCTTCTCTGGAGACTTTCAAAACCTGCCTTGACATGATCCTGTGCAACCTGGTCCAGGTGATCCTGCTCTGGCAGGGAGGTTCGACTAGATGATCTCCAGAACTCCCTCCCAACACCTACCATTCTATGATTCTATAATTCCGTGAAACGTAGTTGCAGGAAATATATGCCTCTAATTCTCTGCATCCCTACTGTGAGATTATTATTTCAGCATCTCTCCCCTTTGGGATTTCTTCTTATTACATAAAATAAGTAATGTTTTTCCAGTCTCGCACAGCACAAACCCCCACTGCTCCAGCACTGCCCTGGCACACTCACTTTGGAGACAAAGCAAAACCCACAGGGCACAGTCAAATGTTGAAGCCCCGACAGCAAAGGGAGTACAGGACTTTGGAGGCACATCGGCAAGATGGTGATCGCCACCAGTCCAACTGAGGCCATGGCCATGGACCATTGCAAGCTGGAGTGAGGGTGATACTCTTTGCCTGGCTGTCCAAGGCAGGCTGGTGGCAGCCCATGAAAGCCCACACTGCTGAAACAAGTCTTCAAGGGTTGTGCTGGAGTCTGTACATTCCTCGGTGTTGGGTGAAGCCACAGGCGTTTGGCAGCATGGCTGCAGCCATGTCCAGTCCCTCCACGAATAGTGGTGGCAATTTCAGGGAACAAAATAACATCCCAGCACTGCCAAAAGCCACAGCGATTATCAACAGTGCAAGTAATCAAGTAAAAGCACTTTTCTACAGCTCAATGACCAGATTGTCAAGCATGCAAAGAGTAGTAGCTAAAATTGATTGCAGCCCACATGGATAATATCTACCAGAATTACGTTGTTTTATTAAAACAGTAATGCATAATGTATGGCCATGCATCTCTGCAATAAACAGTTTACATTTAATTTAGAAATCTCTGAGTCATTAGAAAAGTTCTCTCATTATGTTGCAGAGACCTTTGCAGAGTCAGCAATAGCAGAGTCTTAAAAAAACCCCAAACATTAATGATGAAGGGAATCAGACAGATGTGAAATACCTGAGCTGGGAGCCGGAGCTGAGCGCTGAGTGCTAGCTGGGTGCCAACTACGTGCATCCTGCACAGGATGGCTCACCCATGGGGACCCAGCCGTCCTGCCATCAGCACCCAAGCTGGGCTGCTGCACCAGGACACTCCACGGACTTCCAGGTAAGAGAGAAAGAGGCAATTTTCTAGGGCAGTTTAGGCAATCCAACTTTTAAATCACGTTCATTGCCTTCATTTCTGCACGGGCTGCAGAAAGGACCATGGGTGGGAAAGCTCATGGAGTGGGTGCATGGGAGGCAGGAACACCCCGTGGGCACCAAGAGCTATGAAGTGGAGGCCCATGTGCTGCACTGAAGGCATACTGTTGTGCAACAGACTTGTAGCAGCAGAGGAAAAATCAGTGTGTCTGATCCCAAAACTCTTGCATATGTTTAACTTCCATGAGAGTCAATTCCCTGTGCTGGATACCTTGCAACTCGGGGGAAATTGCCAACTAGGTGAAGAGTTGCAATGTGCATCCAGGATGGTTCCCATTGGCACTTGTGAGTTTTGGGACAGCACACAGACATGTCACTGCTTTTTACAGGAGGGAGAGTCACTACATTCTGCATACAAGTCACTCTTCTCCATGTGTTAGCTCATCTCTCATTGCCAGTGCACAATAACCCTTTGCAACTCCCAGAGGATTTTTTCCTTCAGTAACTTTTCATGGCTCCAACATGGGCACCAACCCCACAAGGGAGCAGCCAAGTGGATCTTACTGTTTGGGTGCTTCCTCCAAGCCCTTCGTGCTGACAGCAGCTCATGTAGTCTGTTTGCCACTGCTCAGCAGGGTGGATCAGCTGGACACAACAGAAGACTTGTCTAAAACATGGAGTTCGGTGGTCAGTTCAACATGAAAAGAACCACCAGCTGGGGAGACAGGTCTGAATGGCCTGTGCAATAATTTTGTCATCTGAAAATGGGATGATCAAAACGCTGCTTGCAGGCAGAGCAGCAGAATGTGGTCCAGCAGTACTGCAGAGTGCTCAGTGGACCCACAGCAAATCACAGCTCCCTGAAATGAGTGTGCATTGCTAGAGTCAGCAAAAGCAGCCTACAGACATGAGCTTTGTTATTTCTTATATTCATATACACTTTAAACTGATTTTTTTTTTTTTTCTTCCCCCTGGTTTTATATCCTTGAATTTTACTTTGATCTCCATGGACAAGGAAGGCTTTTGAAGCTTTAGGATAATGAAAGCACTGGGAAAAAGAAACGTGATGGAGTTTTCAGGTACTGTGCAGCATTGCACGATGGTGATTTAGCACAAAGTGCTATTTTTAGCTGCAATGCTGCTCTGCCCTGGGACCTCTTCCTCCACCATTTCTGCTTCCACCTGCCTGGAGGGGCTCACACTGCACCCCTCTCTTCAGAGGCACTTACTGTCCATCTGAGAACCTGACACAGCACAAATGAGGCTTTTTCATTATGAGTGTGAGGAAATGGAGATCTCTGCCATTATTTAAGCATTAGCAGATTTAATATTTGCTGTTCTCAGATTCTTGTCAAACAGCCTGTGCAGCTTTTCATAGAAAGACAAAAAAGTCAATGAATATTAAGCACATGCTGTTAATTCCTCCCTGAGAGGTGGTTTAACCAAAGCTGAATTACAGGAAAAACCTGCAGAAATGCTAGCGATTCCAGACCTCAGTGGATATTACTGGGAAACAGAGTGGCTGTATGGACCTCCCACCTACCATTGGTTACTAGCAACACAACACGCTTCACTCTTGAGATGCGCACTTGGCTTGGAGTTAAAAATAATGAAAGGAAGGAAATAAAATCATCATGATAATTTGTGCATAGCTGATAGTCACACTGTCCAACTCAGAAAGAGAGGCGAAGTGTTGGGGTCGCTCCAGTTCAGCCCCATGGCAAGGGGCTGTGGCTTTGCCCCCTCCTGGAAGATGCTGTGTAGTGAGACAAGGGAGAAAATACAACAGGGAGTAAGAGCAAAGCACGGTGCAGATAAAGATCCTTTTCTCCTCCATGTTTGAGATGAATGAAGGCTGCCCACAACACGCCCACCCTCAGGGAGCAAAAAGCCTCACCCCCCCAGCCACTCAGTGAGGGTTTTCAGCCTGGGCCTGAGCACACTGCCATTATGAATTACATCACAATCAACGCCATACATGAGTCAGCGGGAATCTTGGGCTGTGGCAGAAAAGGCAGTGTCATGTAAATGAGCCCAGCAACAATGCTCTCTCTCCCATGTGGAAGATCACCCCAGTGGTCACAGTAGTCCCACCATCAATGCAGGGATAGCTAATTTATTACTAATTTGGGAAATATAAGTGTGAAGGCTGGGTACCCTCCTGAATCAGCGGGGTAGGAGTGCTGTGGGGAGGGGGCTGTGCAAAGCGGGGGGAGATGAAGAAGTAAATGGGAGACTTCAGTGTGTGAGCACGTCTGTCTGTGTGTGGCAGACGGTCCAGGCACCACCTCAGTCCCTGCTTTATTTATTCCTTGACATATAAAACCACATGGAAGATGTTTGAGGTTATCTGAATGTTGAAATAAGTTAATCTCTCCTAAACAAACGATCTACTTCTGACTCATTTCTAAGAAACTTAGGCTTCTATGACCAAGCTTCCTTTACAGTCATCATTGAATTTTAAATTATAAACCAAGAGGATAAAATTTTCAGTGAAAGATGCCTTCTGTGCATTTTGTGGGTTTGATTTAGCAGCAGGAAGATGATACTGAAATATTTGAGTCCACAACAATTAATGACGATATTCTGGGGTTTATAGCTGTGTCACAGTTCCCTTGGATTTGGCACTGTTAACAAACACAAAGGTTGTGTATCGTTACACCCAGTAGCTGCCTCCACACTCATGCTAACTTTACTGAGATTCACTGTTTTTCGAGACTCGCTAAAGGCCTTGACCTATAAAATTCAATTTCAAATGGTAAAAATCCCCTGGCCACCGTAGGCGCTGGTGACAAACTAATGTGTTATGTTCCATAACGGTCTGTTTTGAGTACTGGCTTGACCTGTAAGTGTTCTATATACAGCCTGACTAAAACGGGTTTTATTATTTTCCATTAGTGCCTGCCGCAAGAAAATCAACTGGCAGTCCACAGGGGAAATAAAAGTATTTTCCTCCTCTAGATAGCATCTGCTGCAAATGTAAACGGACCCTTTCCCAGCCTTCTCCTCCCTTCAGTTTCTTTCCAGCCCTCTGACATGACCAGATTTCCCAAGATTTGTGTTTTGATTGCAAGCCCCAAGACAGGCCGAAGACAGGACATTGCTCCCTAGCCCCACAGGACCTGATACTGTGATTGAATGATGTTCCATCAAACCCCCGGTGCAGGAACTGGTCGAGGAGATGCACCATCATCATGCTGAACTGCAGCAGCACAGGAGGAGTCTGGCCAAGCAGAGGTTCCTGTATTTGCAGTTGGACTCGCTGATATTAGGAACTTTCTTTTTTTCCTCTACACTATGCATGCTCATGCTGCTGTGCAGATTCATGTGCCCAAAGGATGTCCATCCCAATTTTGGGCAGATGCTTGTGTGGTTTCATGCAGATGTGTGGCTCATTCAGGCACGATGGGACATGCCTTTCCCTGACTCATAAGTACGCAGTCATAACAGCCACACAGGGTACTGTACTGGGGGAACACTCAGCAGCTCCAGCTTGACCCTGCCGGGTGCTTTCTCCCCATCCCATGAGGAGCACGTGCCCCTCGGACTCTCCTTCCACCCAGCCTTTTCTGACCCTTCACAGAGCTTCCCAGCAGTGCCCCACCAAGCTCATTCGCCCTCCTTTTATTTCCCAAAACTTCTTTTTAAGGCAAATTATTCAGTTAAAAAAATCTCCCAGCATTAAAACCTGTCTCACGTCGTCTTGTCTCAGTAAAACAATGACATTTTCCCCTCTCTGATGCTCAGATCTAGCTCTGCAGGAAATTTTACTACCATGACTCTTTCATCTCTCTCCTGGTTTGAAGATAAATGATCCTTGGACTCTTCTGGACCTGCATAAATCACAAAAGCAATCTACTAAGAGAGCTGCCTGTGGCACTGACTTCAGCTGGAATTGAAAAGGACAGTCAAAAATATCCATAGTGCTTACACAAGGAGTAACAGAGACGGGGTAATCCAACATCCTCTCGGCAAGCAGGATGACAACATGGAGAAGAGGACAACAGTGGGACCATGGCAATGTGGGGGTGACAGCCACAGAGAGGTGTCACCTCTGGGGACTCAAGTCTACGGTTTAGGAGAGGCATCTCACCTTCTATTACAAACCAATTTCAGCCATTGATGAGGTTTTATATGCAGGATGGAGAAACTTGAATAGTTGCTGCTCCATCAGTCTCAGCATTATCTTTTCTACTCTCAGAAACTCCCCCTGAGGGTCTGATGTAAGGGAGATGACAACCAAAGCACCAGAAACTTGGCTTGGGAGTGGCGTCACAGCCTCCAGGCAAGACTTATCCTGCTTGGATATTCCATGAGAAACCATAGGGGAAGAAGGGAAGTACATGGCCTGGGGAAAAGTGGGTGGTTAATATTACATCTTGTTTGCAGATGACTTGGCCTAACTGGATCAGGGAGCATGCAGGGAAAATATCCTGTGCCCTGAGCTTGCTTGAGGGATGGCTATGGGGTGGACAATGGCGGCCAGCTCACAAGCTGCCATAGCAAATGTGGCTTCAGCTGCACATGGAGTAAAGCAAATTCTCTGTTGCATGAAGGTTTGGGTGCTGAAAGAGTGGTCCTTGTCCCTAAGAACAGCTGCAGAGAACACTGCTCCAGCAGCCACCAAAGCAGCGAGCAACTGCTCCTGGGTGACTTTTGCTTTTCCGTGGGTGGGAGTGTGGGCAGCAGAGCTATTTTTGTGTCTCCCCTCTCTTTCACCTGATTGCAACCGGATACCGCAAGCCCCATCGGCCCTGAGCAGAGTGTGCAGCATCACTAATGTAAAGCGCTGTGCTTGCAGGAAAGGAGGTGGTGATTCTCACTGTTTTGTTGTGTGGTGTTTTTTTTTTTCCTTAAGCAAACTTTTAAAGCCCTATTTGCCAATTAGTTGCATTGCTCAGCCCTCCTCGTAATTTGGGAACATCTGCCAAGATCATTCGTGCAATGTGACTCCCCATTAACAAAGGCACTAGCTTGAAACTGGATTTAACACAGACCCCCATGACACTCAATTCCTTTCAGTCTGATACAGCATTTCACGAGCTCCTTTCCAGTGACTCAAAGACATGGCAAAATCATTTCAGCGCACACACATCCAGCTATTAAAATAGCTCTTTACAATAAATCATCATCAACCAGTACAGTGATGACTCTACCGATGAGTTAGCACACACCCTCGGCTGTGTAGCAGGCAGCACGTGTGATGGCTGGGACGTGAGGACACATGGCATAAAACGTAAGGAATGATGTCCTCTATTCTTCCTCCATCTCACCTGGTGTGCATGGACATCCCTCACTTTCTCATTGACTTTATTAACCTCTGGCCACCTTCATTTTAGAAGTAGAGAAATAGGAGCTGTCATGTATCATGAAAACTGAGGTTTTTTGAATAATTCTTTTTTTGGATCATCGAGCTGCAAACAGAAGCAGCACCTCTCTGAGCTCTAAGCCCTTCTCCTGAGATAATGAAACTAGTAACTCAGAGTTCTCTGCTCACATTTAAGGAATCCCGTGCAAGGATATCTTTGTTGAAGCTTGTGAAAATCAGGGCTGTTTTTCACAGATGCTTGATATTTCCCCTTCTCTTTTCTGACTTCGAAAAACCTTGGAAACGTTTATGTGGCATTTTCCACATTTGGAAATACTGCTCTAATTTTAGTGCTGGACTTTATTTGGTAAGATCTGCCCTCTGTGAAGTGGATCGAGCTTCTCTGCCAGAAGAATATGATAAATTTACTAGTTCATGCCCACAGCTGAAAGATAAATATGTGGCACACAAGTGACATGTAAGACACACACAGCACATCTCTCCTTGTCTTTGCTTTCTGCAGGGCAGGATGTACAAGGGTCTTTGAATCCTTTGGTGACTTTGTTTGCACAGTATGGAATCTTCAGTTCCTGAAAAAAAAGCACAATGCAACGCAGAAGAGTGAGCTGCAAGCTGACATAACGAGACAGTAGCTACATCCCATATTCTGACATCAATTTTCAACCAGAACAGGGGAAAAAATGGAAAGTCAAAGTCTGCCATGAGCATCTCATGGTGGCTGAACTACAGCTCTGGTTCAGTGAGAGCAGTTCATGAAGTGCCACAGGGATATTAACCTGGAGCAGAGTGGTGTGCCTGGATCTTCTTCATAAACTAAGTATGTTGACATGGCAGAAAGTTCCTTTTTCTTCGGGTGATTTTCAGTGAGAAAAATAATGCTGGGCTTCAAGGCTTACTTAACTGCTCATGGAATGAGGGGTGGTGGTGTCCAGCAACTGGTCCAGAAGGCTTAGCTAGCAGCCAACACCAGCTTTCCTGTTCAGATGTTTAGGTAGGTGTTTTCAGAGCTGAAGGACTACAGACCCAGCCTTCATCCCACACTCACTTGTGTATTTGTGATTTATCAAACAAATCTCTGTGGGCTCTAGGGTACAGTTCTATTAAAATGCCCTTTTTCCCTAAGTCAAAAGGATGGTTACAAAACATACTGAAATTTGTTTTTTACTCTTTAGGGCTTCCAGAACTTTGTGCTCATCTATCTTACGTTATTTTTCTTGCTATTTGTGGTTTTGAGGTCATGGTTCCAGAAATGTTAACTCTTCAAGTGAAGTTCAGAGCCAAAACCAAATTCTTCTTGGAGAAAACACCAACATTTCTACTGGTGTCTCACAGATGAAAAACGTGGAAATGAATACATGGTAATTTGATCAAAAGGTACCTCAGTGAAGTTCTGTACTCATGGAAAATGCTGTATGATAGTGTTGGGTGGGTAGTGCAAACAAACAGACTTTCCCACAAATATTTGCTCATCTTAAATTAATCTGTTTGGCTCTGCTCATGGCTCGGACAGAGTTTATTTTCCACAAATATTCTAACAAGGGCTTGTTGGCAAGAATACACATAGAAACTGCTCAAGGTAGTATCTGATGAAACTAATTTTGAAGGCCTGTTTTAAGGCCAGCAACCCTAAGCCCTTGCTATTTTCATGCCGTTGGACTTACCAGCCCTGAGGAGAGGGCAGCATTCCCCTTGGAGGAGGCCAGGCGTGGGGATGTGGCTCTGAGTCATGAGTCAGATCCTCATTCCCCCTCTGCTCTGGGGAAGATGCTGATTAACCAGTGACAGCTGGAGAACTGAGACTGCATTTCTGCGGCCAGAGGAAAAAGACTTTAGAAATGCACTTCCCTGCTCCCTGACTTTGTGTTGTGTGAAGGCAGAAGAACCAAGGATCTTCCCTCCTCCCCTCTTCCTTGGATGCAGATGACAGCTCAGTGTGAAGTCCTGTGCTGTTTTGCAACCACAGGATGCAGCAAGGGTCGTGAACATGAAGGGTGTATGGCCTGGCTGTACCCCAGTTTTGCCATCCCTGGTTTTGTCAGGAAGACAGAGGTGTACAGTCTGTCAGGGGGCTCCCATTCCTTTCCCTTTCCCTTCCCTTCCCTTCCCTGGACACATAGGAGATCAAGATCCTTCTGGAGCAGGCTGCAACGTGAATTCTCCACACAGTTTATATGTAGCTTGAGCAAGCCAGACAACGTTATTTTAAATTCACTAACTAGTCTTCATATTCCTTGCAGCAACCACAAGGCAACTCAAGTCAGACTTGCAATGTGAATGCAAGACTGGGGATATCTCCTTTTTTTGGTGCTTAAGCAATGGTGCAGATTCCTGGGGGACCCTGACCTGTACTGCAAAACTGGGCTGCTGGGGCCACCTCTTCAAGCTCACTGGAATTTTGATTCAGAAGAAAATTTCTGAAACTCTCCTCAAAGCCAAAAGCACAACCAGTCTGGATAGATCAAAGCATTTAATTTTTATTGAGACTCCTTTATTTTCTATTATTATATTGGAAAAATAAAGAGTAAAACTGGAAAGCCATTCACAGTAGAGAAAAAGGGAAAAAAAAAAGAAATTCATGGTGTTTGCTGTTTTCTTTTTTTTTTTTTTCTTTATTTTTTTTCATCTGGTTACACTTTGGGGGAATGTGCATGATTTTGAAAGCATTATGAGGGAAGTAAGTATTTCATTCGCAAAGAGTTCCAAACTTATCCTATCAGTTCTATTAATAGTGCTTAGCACTTATTTAGGTATCTTAATCAGAGTTTCTCAAAGCATATCATTAGCCCTATTCTAGATTGATCTATCTAAAGCTGAGCTGGAAAGTTTTTCCTTTCACTTCTAAACCACCATTACCAATAGGCCACTGTCAGTTACACTTGTACAGTCAGGAAACTAAACAATTTCTCATGACATATGTTAAAACTAGGCAGCATGAACTGGCTACAGCCCCCTGGGCAACACACAGCACTGTGCCAGGAATCAAGATTCTTCTCTGCCATCACCTTCCTATGGGACTTCTCATTGCATGTCTTTTTTCTTCTCCTTTAGGCTGCTGGGTGAGACTGGAAATGCTCTGGGAAAAGCACAGTGGCCTCCTGCTGCCACTGCCACTAACGATACAGGGTAGAAGAGCCATGCCAATCATTTTGGAAGCAGAGATGTGACAAGGTGGAAGCAAAAATCACTAGTATTTTTGCGGAAACGCTGCTTGAAAGCATTTTAAGAACTCTTTTATTTTTTTAACATCTTTTTAAAAAAAATTAAATAGCGCGAAAATTACTCATTGGACTTACAGAAAAGAATGACTCTTGCAAAACATGATCACAAGCAGTTGTGATATTAGCAACCACCCCTTCAACATTACGATTACGCTGGCATTGAATGAGGGAGGCAGAAGAGTATGTGTTTGTAAAGGAAACCAATTTTTCATAGGCTACTCCCTCCACAGCGGGAGACCACAGATTGAGAAGAGCTGACTCTCCTTCCGGTAGCTATAATGCAATTACACTATTCATAGCAAGAGAGAAAAACATCGGCTGAAATTCTCTGCATCATAGTCTGGTAACCTCAGAATTAACCTTGCTGGACGCAGATCTGTTGACTTCTACCATGCTTCTCCAGTTAAACTATTGAAGTCTGAGACAGAAATAGCCTACCCACAGCTGCCACGAATTGATATGTTCCCTGATGGGGCTTGGTGCTGCCTGCAGAAAAAAAAAAAAAAAGTATATATATTCTTTGCTATGAAGTTAACTTTTTAATTTTTTTTTTTTTTTAATATTCTTTCATTGCAAATTGATGGCATTAGCCTGCTCTGCTTTGCTTTGCTTGGAATGGAAAGCAAGGAAGGCAGACACATTACTTGAGTATGCTGCATAATGGGAACTTCATACCTGATATTTCTGTTTTAGAAAAAGGAAGGGTGGAGGGTGCTTGCAGGGATGCACAGCAAGTTACACTGGACCATGCATTGCACTTCCAGTGCTAACAGGGAGCTACAGATCCTAAGATGTTCCCTGCCAAGCTGGTAATGATGGAAAGAAAAGGATAGATCCACTCGAGGCCAACACCCTGAAGATGTCTGCTCACATGGCTCAGTTTTAGTGCATGCGTGGAATGGAAATGCCCAAACAGCAGGAAACCAGAAAAATCCTCAAATCTGCAAAGCCATCTTTGCAATCTGGGGTTGTATGTATGTACCAAACCAATGTAGATCTTTAGAAACACATTAAGTGAGATCTCTGATCTTTCCCACACCTGTTTAGGGCTCCTGCTCCTGACAGCTGGCCTCATGGCTGAAGGACATTTAAGCATTGCTTGAATGTCACATCTGCAAAGTAAAGATTTCATATATCTCTTTGAGTCATAGTTGAAAAATTAACTTAATTACCAACAGTCAAATTATGTCTTTGGGACATAAAGCATGATTACAGAAAACAAATTATGAGATGTTTAAAGTGATAACACTGACAGCAAAAAGCACACGTACTGCCGACTTGGTGGAAAAACCATTTCTAGGGTAGAGACAAAGCACCCAGCTGCCAGGATCATCTGCACTGCCCTCAGCAGTGAGACATCCAGCCACAAGGAACTTGCTTTTAGACTTCTTGGCCTATGAAACACCCAAATCTGGCCATTCATGAGGCCAAACAGAAGTAGTGGCACTTTGGGAAGCCGTAGCACTGCAGGGAACACCCCTCACACCAGATCCACATACCTTGCTCATACAACTGTCCTGTGCTGTCTGCAGGCTGGCCCCAGGGTGGGAGCCACTGGGCACATGGCAGCTTTTCCAAAGAGCACAAACCCAGCCAGTCCTCCACCCGCAGATGGGCTGGTGTGTAATACTGATGGGGCTTGGTTTTCTCTTCCATAATCTCCAATGTTGCCTTGATTCAGAACAAATGAAAGTGTTGAGTGTCTCCAAAAGATACAAATAACTTGTGTTTTCTCATCTTATGCCCCCCACTCTGTGCATTAGTCTCTTGTTTGCCTTCCCTTGACCTGCATCTACAGCAATTACAAGTAGCACCATCAGCAGCCAAGCAAAGTCAAAGCCACAAGGAAGGATCTGAGTCATCTCCCAGAGAGAATATTTTAGCCATACATCATTGTTTGTTTTCAGGCAAACCAGTACAATTATGCAACATAAATTCTTTTAAAGCATTTGGGACTTTGGTTCAATTTAAAATCCTGTAGGTTTTATGGCCAGAATGAGTGATTACTAAGTGTGTGCATACAAATGAAGACTTGGGAAGAAGCATGTGGGGAGGATTAAAGGGTATGTGGAGCCTCATGCATATGCTGGGCAAGCTCCGGCCAGGCTGTATCAGAGGATGGGAGATCTGAAGAGCCCAAGTCAAAAGGTGGGTTATGATATTTATGGCTCCAGAGCATGGTTTTCCTATCCCAGTGTGGTGAGTGTTTTCTGCTAGCACAAGGCCCAGTTGTGATCTCCTGCAAGTGCATTTCCACAGGCTTCGGTAAAGTTGGGTGACTTTGACTAGATTAACTCCTGATTTATGCTGGTTTAAATGGCAATGAAAATCTGATCTATTTAAAACCAAGACGTGGTTACAACAGGAATAGAGGGAGCTGTTAAAATGTCTCTGATTTTAATATTTTATTGCTTAAGGAAAGCTGGAGGTATATGGCTTGGACAAGTCCAGGTCATCTGGCAGCTGCCTGTTCACGCTCAGGCAGGGAGGATGCTGGGCTGGGGACACAGCCCTGGCACCCTGAGTGCATTTGACTCCTTGCTCCGTTGCAGAGCTGCTGTGGGGCTGCAGGGAAATCACAGCCACTGCTGAGATACTTTTACCATCACCCTCTGCCTCCTTCCCCTCCCAAGTCAGGGGACCTCATGGGGGTTTTGTCTCTTTGACCTCAGAGAGTGATGAAGGCCCCTGTCTTGCCTTTCTTTTCCTTTGCCTTAATTAATAGATGGAAAACAAATCCCTCCCTTGAAGCACGAACATTCAATCCATTCCTGTGTGAGCAAGACAGAAAGCTGAGGTGTGTAACCTGGAAAGCTGCATTCACGTCCAAAATGCTCAGCACCTGTGCTGAGCACCCAGAAGGACCTGCTCAGGGCAGAGCATGGTCCTGGGACTGGTAGGGCAGGAGGCAACCGCAAGGAAACACACACCCAACCTCTACCCCCAGTGCTCAGCTCAGCCTCAGCACTCAGCGGTGCTGCCTGCTGCTGTGGAAAACATACACAGCTATTAAAACATTACCAGGAGCAGGATGAGAGAAATAGGTAATTTAGGTCTTGCAAAGAAAAACAACTTGTCAACAACAGGTGGTTTTTATTATCATTATCATCACCATTACTATTTAAAGACCCAGTGCTCACTGTCATGCTCTTATGTGAGACTCGGCCACCACTGTATAAATGAGGTCTTGGTCCTTGTGAACTGCAGACCCCAGGAGCTAGAAATGCAATAAGCAGAAAGCAAAGCAAAGAGAACCCAAAGCTTGGTTTAGCATGCTTCTTTAAAATGTACTCTCATGTGTTTGGGATGCCTGGCAAATAAATCAAAGTTTACAACACCAGCTACCTATCTATTTATGTGTCCTTCTATATAAGGGAATGGGGTCTACAGTATTACCTTTTTGCTCTCTTTTTTTAGAGGAATATACAGACAGATTTGTATCCCCACGTTCATTTTTTACTTGCACAGATGTAAACTCCACTAGAACTGGGGGAATTATTGACAACTGATACCGAGGAAATCCAAGGCCAGACTCTGACCTATTGATTTCCCTGAGATTGCCCAGGATGTATGTAGTTCATTGCAGAATACAGTCTCTGTTTTGTTTATTACTCAATATATAGCAATGTGGAATAAAGAGTAGCACCGAACTATAGAAATGCCTGAGGATTTCTCTTTAATTGAAATCAGGACTGGAAACATCCTTGTAAATCAAGAGCAGTCAGCCTCTGAGAAAATTCACTGCTTTTGCAAAGTTTACATTCAAATGGGATTTAGCTTTAACTCTTTCTCTCTCACACCGGCTCAGATAAATAATTTTTAATGATTTCTCTGAAGTGGCTACTGCTGCTCAATAGTCTGAGAACCTCCAGGCACAACAGATGCTGGGCAAGATTTGTATTTATAGTAAGGCTGTGAGTAGCAGTTGAGAATGATCAGATGCAAGTAATTATTAGAGATATTGCTAATATCAGCCCAAATCCATAATTTTAAAAAGCAGGATGCTCTTTTGAATCATTATTTTGGTTCAGTCCATTAAGACCCTACGGGGTCTCCTTGTAAAATTATGACCTAGATCTGAATTTTACTTAAGTTTGATGATGCTTTAAATTTTATTTCAGAGCCCTATAATTGCGACACAGAGTGCAGGCAACAGAGAGTACTTAATTCTGTCAGCAGTTTGGCTCTGGCTACAGCCCTCTCTGAGAGCGCTTCAGCCCCTGGTAAATGGGTGCCAACCACAGTAAGCAGAAGAAACATCTAAGCTCTGATGTCCTAATTAAAGTCCCCTCATTTCTCACATTGGATCTCCTTGTGCATTATGAAGCATGCAAACAACAGTGTTTCTGCTTAGCTAAAGAGTTCACAATGGGACTTTCCTTCTTCAGCTGTATTTTTCCCAACTCACGTTTTCAGAGGCGCTCATTTCAGTGTGTTTATCGGATTGAGATGTCTCATAATTATTTATAACAAAAGAGTTCATCCTTCCAGCCTGTTGTAAATGGGCAGCGCACTGAACGCTAAGTTGGCAGCAGCCGGTTGCAAGAGGATCAGGCTATTAAGATTAATGCAACAAATTTGAATTCTTCCATCCCCTCCCTCCAGTAACCCATCTGTGTGTGTGTGTGTGTGTGTGTGTGTGTGGCTGGGAAGGAAAATAAAGGGCTTCTGTGCTCCAGGATAATAGCGAATGCTACTGAAGAGGAAAAAGGAAAACACTGTTTATCCCTTGCAGGAAGATAATTGATCTATAGTCTGCACACAACTGGTCTCAAAGCAGCCAGTAGCTACACAGAAGAGACCGTAGCTAACCAAAGACCAAACTAGCCTGTCAAACGAAAGCTTTATAGGGGTACCAGGGAGAACAAAAGTAGCACATTTCATTCCTTCATAATAAATCTTCCATCTTTATTGTGAAGAGATGTTTTGCTCCTGAGCATGCCGTGTTTGGCAGCAGGGCCCACCCCCACCACCCCCATTGACCCAGAGCATCCAGCCTGAGCAGAGCTTCTTTATCAGGCTTTATTTTCGCTGTGCACAGCCAGGCCCAGCTGTTCTCTGCAGCCTCAGACAGAGGCGGCTCTTGGGCTCCAGCTCTATTGCTCTCTGTTTTATGTGCACTAAAGGTAATAAAATAACCATTTCTAAATTTAACTAGCATTACATAATGCAGCTATTTATTATGTAAAGCTGCTGTTTACAATGCCCACAATATTGATCACTAAAAAAAATGCAATGCAGCTAGAGCTCGTATAAATTGTTACTGTTTTCTTTTCTTTTTGTTTAAAGGATCAATCAAAGGTCTAATTTGTTCTCATGAATTCACCTCTGTAAAGCATGCAAAGCACCAGGCAGTGCATTGTTTACTGTCATTCAGGCTCACGTGCAGCACTCAGCCCAGAATCTGGCAGGGGATATGTAAAGATGACAATTTGTTCATTATCTGAACCACTGGAAAAGGCAAATAAAGCACACTAACCTGCTTTATTTTAAATCAGGTCAATTTTATTTTATTTTTTTTTTCTTGGCTATAAAGCAGCATTGGCAATCACTTAAGGATTCCAGCATTATGACTGTACATCATCATTAGCACCTAGAGTAGATTATGAGTAGGTATTTTCTTACAATAACACATGAAGCCTGAGAAAATGAAAGATGTTTTCCTATTCTTCAGGCCTTTTGAGGGTAGAAAAAGGGATGGAAAAAGAGAATTAAATATTAACAGAGCAAACAGAACACTAAGCAAGAAACAATTAAATAGCACAGCATCCATTCAACAATAACACCAAATCATGATGCAACTGCTGAGCGTAGGGTGACATACTAATCATGGATTAAAGGGACTGATTTGTGTCTCATGAGTATTCATGGGCAAAACCTGATACGTGCAAATTGATCTCAAGGAAATACGTTTTGTGGGAAACATGAGGTTACACTAGTGTCTGAGCAAAATGATGACGGCTTTTCTTGACTGTGCCTTAGGGACAAAGGAAATATTTACCTTTTATCTCCTACTTTCTTTTTTTTTTTTTTTTTTTTGTGGAGCTGTTTTCCTCCCCTCTACAGATTGAGACACAGGTTTTTTCCCAGCTACCTGCCCATCCTTACTTGCCTGTACAAATACAGGTGATCATAAAAAAACCACTCCCATCATTTGATGTCACACAGAAAATCAAAGGTTAGAATGAACCACAGATCATGCCACTGTGGGCAATATTCCTCTAACAGCATCCAGCAGCCAGTGTTTCCAAAGATGAATCACCCCTATAAACAGAATGAGATGGTGTAAATCCAACCCTGTACCAGACGTGCTGTCAGCAATCGCACATGGCTCATCGCATGGGGAAAAGGCCGTGGGACAGCAAATAGAAAAATGTCCTACCTCACTGGGAGCATCTTTTCTGTACGATTAGAGTTGCTTGGCTTGGTTTCAGTGCAGAGATTGTTGCTAGTCATGCAGTGCTACACAACCTTTTTTCCTCCACTTGCATTTAGCTCAGGACGCAGGAAAATTGGTAACACTAATGGGCCTACTGATAACGTCCTGGAGAAATTTCCCTTCTAGACCAGAGAAAACCTGAAAAAACCAATGAGTCCAATCAGCCACTTATACAGAACAGGTCGAATATACTAAAGAGCTTCCAGTCTACTCACTTCACGAGGGTGAATAAGGTCACGCCCTGCCTCGTGGAAAGCTGCAGAGCTCTGCAGCTTTTCCAGGGTCAGTCCTCTTTCCTGCTCCTACTGCTACTGGGCCTTGAATCATGGCACTGGAAGACTTCTGCTGGCCTCCACCCACTGTTGAAGCCATCAGGTAGCAGATACAAGAGGATTAGAGCTGCCCAGGACCTTTTAACTTCTGGGCTCAAGGACCAATATGCCTTCTCTGCTCTGTTCCTTGTTCTCTGCTCCCATATTCCTCACTCAGCATCCATCTGCCTTTCCCCAGTTGCCTGTCAGCCCCAAGAAGGAAAACAGTCTCTAGTGGTGAATGAATAGGTAGGGGGCCATCTGCATTATGCAAAATACTCTCGGGAAATGATCTTTTGCAGTATTTTCCACTAAACATCTACTCCAAAACACGAAGGAGGCCAACCATGACTTCAGTGTCACTGGGGAGGCCATTGCTGGGTATCCTAAGGCATCTGACTTACGTAGGTCCAGTCCTGGTAAAGCAGACTGGTTTCTCTTCCCTTTTTTGCAATTTGGAAAGTCCCCAATTCCTCCATCTACATCCCCATCTCTGACATCAATCAGCGATGTCAGTGCGGGACTATTGTTAATACTGAGATTGCTCTTCTCAGTCAGCCTCTGAGTAGTTGTCTTCCTTTCTGCACAGTGAAAAATCCAGCAGCTAAGGTGGTACATTTTTATAATCTTAATGGAGCTCATACTTCAAAGTTTAAAGGAGCTTAAACAGTGGGAAAACCCCTGTGGAAAATACAGTGTTTTCATATGCAAGTCAGGTTTCTGGTTGTGTATTAGCCGTTGTTATTTTCAGTAGCCAATGTTTCATTTCTGTTCAAAAGCAAATGTAAAAAAGCAAGCGAGCAATTTATAATGAAATAATCAATGATGGTGGTGAATTTACCGGTGCCTGTGCACTTAGCCTCACCTAGAATCAGAAATTTCTCTTGGGGGCAGCATTTCATATGGAGAAGGATGGATTTATTTTCTGTCTTCAAAATGTTTACTAGCACATCTAGATCTCCTGCTCCAGCTGTACTGCTGGTTGAGGGTCAAGAGCTAATGCCAGCAGGAGAGAGTAAAGGCAGTGTGAGGTGGAACAGCAACCCAAAGACAACCCAAAGGCAGGTCACTGTCCCTTTCCCTTCCCCTGAATCCCCCCCATGTAGAAGCTTCTGGTGGAGCATGAATGAGAAATTTGCAGTCAACCCTCCATGGGGCTTGAGATCCTCTCCATCCCCTCAGGATGGGCTTCAAAGGAGCACCAAAGCTCAGGCTGCCTGTAACGACACCAGGCACCAGGGAATAACTAAGGCTGGTGACTATCTGAAGCTGTGTCCCCAGGAGCAAGGTGAAGCATATGGAGCTGTCTTTAGGCTGCCAAGAACCCTAAGTCACTTAACATCCACCCACACTGCTCTGCCTCCTGCCCTAAGCCTTTAATGGGCTTCTTTTAATGGTATGGGACACAGACAGGTCTGCTGGTGAGTAAATAGGCTGGGGATCATGCCAAGGTGACAGAGAAAATGCAGCCAAGTCATGCTCTGTGTAGGTCAGATGCAGGATGCTGCCCTACACACATACCAGGAGGTCACAGAGCTATAAAGGTTTAATTGCTTTCCCCACATCAATCCCAGTAGGTGAATAAAGTCCTGCAAGGTGGATGGGAGAAGCAGATGCAATGTTTGCTTTAATGCTTGGGACTATGGGCTCTCAAACCTTGCTCGTTTCATCCAAACTAGGTGGAGCATTCATCCAAACTAGGTGAAAATACAGCTGAGAATAGCTAATTAACAGTGTGGCTCTCAGCAGTCCATAAGGATTCCACTCTCTTGTGAACCAAACATGACGAATATGGCTGAGGTTCAACATCTTGGCAAGTAAGTGTTGATGAGCAAAGGACTGAAGAAACCAAGTAGCACATTGTGAGAGAAGATGAGAGTAAGAGCAGAAGCCTGCTCCTGCAGGGAACAGTCCCAGAAACCTGGATAATTACACAGCACAAAATAAACTGAGGAGCTTTACATCAACGGAACTTCACAAAACTTGCCAGACAGGATGTCAGGAGTTCAGTATTTATCAACAAAGCCGTGGGGACAGTTGTACTTACAGCAAGTCTAACCATGTGAGCTTCGAAATAGGTGCTTCTGAAAGAAGGAGCAGATAAACACAGGCCATTTTAGGAAACTATCCTCTTCTTTTTCCCTTTTGTTAGCTCCAGGCCACCTGGAAACTAGGTTTTTCATCTTGCTTATGTGACCGTAAATCAGAAGCAAATTTAGGAAAAGGCAAGAGAGTGATGTGGGTGTAGCAGGCTGGAACACCTGAGAACTGTCTTTATTGTTCTTATTAAGCTATCACTGCATGTGGGACTGTAAATCGGCCCACCCTGCTGATAATGGAGTGTAGGTAGCACTACACTTTCCAAAACAGCCCATGACTGGTAGGGTTTTGTGGCAACCCACACTGGTGAACTCCTGAGCTCATCCTCTGGTAGGAAGAGACATGGCTCTTCCCATTGCTGGTGTGGCTGGGCTGCTAAAACCCCTCTGCTTTCTTTCCTGACGTCCAGATCTTTGCCCTTGCCTATGTTGCACAGTGCTTCTCTGAACAGATAGGCTATTCTGCAGACTTCTGGCCTTGTTAAATACAGAAGGGGGAACAGAAGACCTTCCTGCAGAAATGGAGCATAACAAAGTGTAGTCTGCCTGAATTATGGTGGAAGTGGCTGGTTACCACAGCTGTCACTGTCTCTAGGTTTGGGAGGATGAGAATCTTACTGAAGAGATGTGCACTTCTGCGTGATCCCATGGAAGATGATTCTGGCCTAATATTCCTTTCTCCATCCATAAAGTAATTTCTTTTGTCTTCTTGATGGAAATCTTCCCATTCCTGCTGTGCATGACAATTCCTGCTCATGTCAACATCATCAAGGAGTCTAATCTGGGGTGTCCCAATGTCAAAACCACAAGGCTGAACTGACTGATCATAGAATCATTTTGGTTGGAAGATACCTTTAAAATCATGGAGTCCAACTGTTAACCCAGCACTGCCAGGTCACCATTAAACCCGGTCCCTCAGCACCACATCTACACAGCTTTTAAACTCCTGTGGTGGTGGGGTGGATGGGGACTCCACCACTGCCCTGGGCAGCCTGGACCAGGGCTTGACAAACTTTTCAGAGAACAAATTTTTCCTAATATCCAACCTAAGTCTCCTCTGGCACAACTTGAGGCCATTTTCTCTTGTCCTATCAATTGTTACTTGGGAGAAGACACCGACCCCCACCCCATTACAACCTCCTTTCAGGGAGTTGTAGAGAGTGAGAAGGTCTCCCCTGAGCCTCCTTTTTTTTCCAGGCTAAACAACCCCAGTTCCCTCAGCTGCTTCTCGTAAGACTTGTGCCAAGAGGCCTCTTTTTGCCTGCTGTCTGCCCCCACATCCTTCACTTCAAATGCCAGGGAGCTATTTTCTACCTGTGATACTCTGTCAACTCTTGGGGGAAGGGAGAACGGGTCCTTATCTTTAGTATCATGAAAAAGAGCTAGAGAAAACATCTTGAAGGGTGTCTATCCCTCCCCCTCTCAGTCTACATGAGTAAACATCCTCACTTAGGTGTGCCTCTTACCATACTAATAGCTACTTCCCTTTCCATAATCACCGGGTTATTGCTAAAGAAATTGCAGCGACGTTAATAGCAAGTGACCCACAAATTCAATACAACGTAAAAGGTCATGGAGTTATCTCATGCAACCAACTTACTTTTGATGAAATAGTACTGTTCCCTGGAACATTATTACAGTAATTTTAGGAGTCATAACATCTTACCACGTGCTGCTTCAACTTTTTGACATGAAGCTAAAAATAGCAAGCACTGAAAAGCCTGGGAGAACAGCTTCAAGTTCAGATCTGAGCTGAAAATCCCCAGCGTTTCAGGATGTTCGTTTGAGTGTTTTGATTTCAATACACCATAAAGACAAGGTTAAACTGAGAAGTTTGGATATGAGTCCATAGCAGGAAGGGGACAGGTACAGAAACTGGGTGCCTTCCTTCATCTTGTTTCTATTTAAAAAATTGCAGTATCAAATCCTGGCAGCTGATCTGAATGCAGAGGCCAATGCAGGATGAGAAGTGATTATAAGCAGATGCTTATATGAGTTGCTGTGCTGTTTGCTGTAAGCCACTGTGTCATCACACAGGTGGTCCCTTGTCTTGGGTCCTGCTCACCTACTATGGAACTTACAACACTGCTCACTTGCCTCACTAGGTGGTCAGGAGGGCTTATTAGTCACGTTGGTTTTGCCAAGATTGTTGAGACTGTTGTATGTCAAGTGCCATTGTAATGGCTATGTATTGCAATGATTTGCTGGCTCTCTCCCAGCTCCCCATCCTGCTGGGAAGACAGAAAACTGGGGAGTTTTTGAACTCGTGTACCATGAGGCCTGAAAAGCAAGGGGTGGTGTGAACTCTGCAACCCGTGAACCCACAGAAGGCCAAGCCGGGGCTTACACCCCTCTGCCATGGCCCTTCCTGCACTGCCCTGTCTACTTATCACAGAAGCACAGAATGTTTCGGTTTGGAAGGGGCTTAGAGGTCATCTAGTCCAGCCCCCCTGCACTGAGCAGGGACATCTGCAGCTAGAGGAGGTTGCTCAGAGCCTCATCCAACCTCACCCTGGAATGTTTCCA
>JANIJG010022313.1:168764-207047 GCA_024611175.1 Megaceryle torquata
GGAAGGGACTGGAGGGAAAGTCTTGTGAGGAGAGGCTGAGGGAGCTGGGGTTGTTCATCTTGGAGAAGAGGAGACTCAGGGGGGGCCTCATCACTCTCTACAACTACCTGGAAGGAAGTTGTAGTCAGGTGGGAGTTGGGCTCTTCTCCCAGGCAACTAGTGAAAGGATGAGAGGGCATGGCCTGAAGCTGTGCCAGGGGAGGTTTAGGTTGGATATTAGGAAGCACTTCCTCACTGAAAGGGTGATTAGACATTGGAATGGACTGCCCAGGGACGTGGTAGAGTCGCCATCTCTGGAGATGTTTAAGGAAAGATTGGATGTCACATGGTCTAGCTGATGTCATGGTGTTGGGTCATAGGCTGGACCTGATGATCTTGGAGGTCTATACCAGGCTCAGAAGTTCTGTGATTCTGTGACATTACTTAGAACTGTGGGAACTCAGCATATTTAGTGGATGAAACACCTCAGCATGGACAGCTAGAACATGTATTAAAAAAAAAAAAAAAAAAAAGTTGAAGGACTTTAGTTTCAAGTGACTTTGAGTATAAAGAAAAGAAACTAGGAATCTGAGCAACAAGTTCTCCATCTCCATGCAGGCCTTCCATTCACTGCCTGAAGGTCACATTGATTGTATTTGCTTACTGAAAGAAATCATTGGATCTTTAGAAAATATCTTCTCAAATTGGGTTAAGCAGGATAACCCAGAGTATTCTGGATTCAAGCACCATTTTCCATTCATGTCCAGTTATAGGGAAGTTCGTATTAGTAAACAAGTAAGTGTTCACTAGGAGTAAATCGACTTCCTGTTAATACAGCCACAGATTTGGGTAACAAGTCTCTTATTCCTGTAATGGTTAAATTTCAATAATTTTAGCATTCCTTTTGTATTTTGTAGTGGTCATTCACAAAGGCAGAGTTGAGTCTACAGTGATCATGACTTCATATGGAAGAACACTGTTATCAGTCACACAACTGAAATAAACCATTTAATACTAGAATTTCCATTAACACATAAATTTAACAAGATGCCAAAAAACAACATAGAAAGACAAAAAATAGACGTTTAAAGGGAAAAGAAACAAGTTAACCTATTAAGTGATAAAGCTGTGTCTAGTATACAGTCACACACTCAGTGTATATCCATTCAGAAACAATGAAGAATTCAAATAGAAACTGCATGAATGCTCTTCAGTTCATACACTAACATATTTTGTTTGTCTCATGTTTTCAGAGTTATTCCTAATTTACAATCAAAAGCCAAGCTTCAGTCATGTTGTTTACCAACTAAAAGCAACACAGGTGAAGAATTTACTTCTAAGACAATATGCAGTATCATGATGAACAGTGAGGTATCCCAAACCATAGTTTTCTCCACTATATGCATGTATTTTCTATCATTATGGAGGATATTTATGTATTATGCCTGTTCTACCATTGTAGGGGTTGAAAATACATTGTCATACAAATGTGACTAATATTTTCAATGACACAGAAATGGTCCACACATGGAAAAAATATCAGAATGTAGTCACTCCAGCATATTATTCCTGATGTATCACTGATTATATGGTTGAGTAATTCCATTGCTATCTAGCTCTTATTGCAGTTGAGAGAATACAAAGACAAGTCTGTGATCTAAGACCTCTTTTACTGTATGCAGCTCTTTCATGTTGATGTAAAGCTAAGAGATGTTTCTAATACTATTCTCCACTGAGGTGAGGACTAATACACTTGCAATAATGGGCTTTCAGTAGTAGAGAAACTCAGATTTGAAAACAACATCACTCTCTTGAGGGTCTAGGTGGACACTTGGAGGTAAATGGCATGACTCCTCCTCAAAGTAAGAGAATCTTCAGTATTAGAAAAAGCTGATCAGACTTTCTCCTAATACATTACAAATCCGAATGAGAACCTCAAGTGGAGGTAAAGCCAGTGCAACAGAGGTTGTGAGGAGAGGAAGGATTTCTTCAGCAACTGCAAGAGGATCCTTGGAAATTGGGTTAATATGGTTTTTTCCACTTGAGAAATTCTTCCAAGTTTACTTCTTACTTGCAGACTAAAATGTGGCATATTTTCTGCTAGTAAATAAATGAGCTGCATTTCACTCAGTGCATTTTTATCCTTGCTATTGAATAGTTAGAATGCACTTGGACTAGCCGAGGCATCTGACCACAGGCATTTGCCATGTAGCTTTAACATCCCTGAGGCTGTGGTTCACTGTATTAGGTAATTTCAAGCAAGACAGTTTTACTTACTCTTCTGGTTTGGATGTTTCCCCTTACAGCTTCTATTCCTCTTATTTATTCCTCAGGTTCCTGCCAATGAAAAGCTTTTACAGCTTTCTCTCTGAGGATCTGCATTACACTGCCTGTGTAAGAAATGCATTTCTAAAGCTGACCTATAACTGTTGCTATGTAAGCAGAATATAAGGCACAGATCTTGGGCTTTTTTACTCTAAAACAGTTTTGATTTTTTTTGAGTGTGGAATAGCATCAGTTTTATGTGACACTGCATGCTCTCTGACAGGTGGATAAAATAAATAACTGCTGTATACTCCAAAAGAAGAGAATTTCCTGAGTAGTTCACAGCAGTGAAAGAGACAGCAGGGGAAACCAACCTGGCAAAATGATAGCCCATCAAAACACCCCATTTCTGAAATCTATTTTCCCAAATCTAAATCTTCATTTCCAATGAAGCTGACAAAGCCAAAGTGTAGTTTAAAAAGCTGAATGGCTTGGAAACAAACAAGTAATAATCCCCCCTCTGCAACTCAACAGATTATTTTCAGTCACTAACCTGCACTAGAGAAATTCCTATGATGTTTATTATTATAACTGTAAACCCAGAATAATTGCTGTCTGCGATATAACAGTACTATCCCCATTTGATACAACAAACAGAATTCCCAATAAACAATTGCAATTAATAGTAAACAATAAAGAGTTTGCATATCTGATAGGTATAGAGGAATAGAGGAAAGTAAATGAAGCTATGTTGGAAGGACTGTTAATAATCAGTAAAAGAAATAACAAAAAAATAACAAAGAATCCAAATTTAATCATTTCGTGTAACTTCATGTAAAGAAAAAATCCATCCTCTTGCCAACAGAAATGTACACAATTTTGCTAAGCAGATTTATTTCTCACATGAAATAGATCTCATTTCTCACATGAAATAGATCTCATGGGGTCAAGATCTCCTACAGTCTGAGAGGTGCAGTTCATCGACTTCAAGACTGCAGATTACACTTATCACAGGTTTTTCTAGGGAATGATTTTACAAGAAGGACAAAAGCTGTTTTTGACAGAGAATCAAATTTGCTGAGAGAGTTGAGTTTGTTCAGCCTGGAGAAAAGAAGGCTCTGGGGACACCTGATAGTAGCTTTTCAGCACCTGAAAGGGGGCCTACAGGAAAGATGGGAAATGGACTTTCTGTAAGGGCATGTAGTGACAGGACAAGGAGTAATGCCTTTAAACTGAAAGAGAATAGATTCTGATTAGATATAAGGAAGAAATTCTTTACTGTAAGGGTAGTGAGACACTGGAACAGGTTGCCCAGCGAAGCTGTGGATGCTCCCTCCCTGGAAGTGTTCAGCTCCAGGCTGGATGGAGCTTTGCGCAACCTGATCTAGTGGGATATGTCCCTGCCCATTGCAGGGGTGTTGAAATTAGATGATTTCTAAGGTTCCTTCCAACACAAACCATTCTGTGACTCTATGAAATTTGAAAGTATTTTCTTTTATGATTTTGATTATATTTGTGAGTCATTTGAAAGACAAAATCACACATCTGCAAAGGCAATTGAACATGAAGAATATGTTTGGCAAGACCAAAACAGACAATAACCAAGGGAATCGTCAGTATTCATATTGCAAATGTTGCTGGAATATACTTATTATTTTGATATACCGAAGTTTGAAGATTCTTTCTCATTCTTTATAGATCCAAGTCTGGAATGAAAGCTAAGTGGAATAGCTGCTAAGTGACAACAGAATTTTGCACTGGATCACAAGCCTGTCATGAACATCGCACTCATAGGTCTTCTGCCTTCACATTTTCCTTACAGCCTTTGCAATGTGTTTGATCTGAAATAGAATACTTTGCCCAATACAGGCAGTGATGTTTAGAGGACATGCCTCCAAATTTCTTCAGATTCTTGACAATCTATTTTGTTGTAGACAATGACCTGGCTCTGATATTTATTATATTTCTGTTTTGTTTTTCATTTGTGAAATAGAAGCATGCAGTGCCAAGAAGAATTCCAGTTCAACTCAGCTTCATCTTTGTTCTTGAACTTGGTAAGATGTGCACATATGTAGATGAGCACAGTTCAAGAAGAGAAATGAGGGGAATATGAAATAAATGCATTGTTACATTTACAAGAAAAGACACATCTTTTCTTATGACTGCTGTATCTTGAAATAACTAATAACAGGCTTCCTGATCCTCAGCTAAGCAAGGGAGGGTAAGATTGAACTGTCCAGGTGCAAATATAACCAACAGCTGTGAAGACTGAGGATGGACAAACTTTCCTAACAGTTTATCTGTGTCCAATTCCAACCTGGTCTACAAACAGTGTAATATGCCTCCTCCTTCCACTTATCTTGCAGAGGGCAATAGACTGAAAATGAACATGGTGTTTCAAAGACTCCAATCAAACATACAGATCTTTACAACACACATACTAGAGATTCATACTTTGCCCTCAGTATCAAAATGGATATAAAATTAATTTTTAAGACTGTCTGATCCTACTGTGAAAAAAATACATCTCAAAACTTATTTTACCTATGTTGAAAGTAGTCTGAAAAGTTTGGTTTGATAATAGGTAACCTGTAATATTAACTTTTTAACATAATGCCCTCTGGGGGTTTCTTGTGTTTCATTTGTTCTAAACATTTATCTGTTTGTTTCAATGCCATATCCCTATAAAATCAGCCACTTAGAAGTTCTGTGGTATTCCTCTGAATATCTAAAAAATTAACTTCTGGAAGATAACCTTCCACTACAACACACTTGTCATGTAAGGATATAACCTGAGAAAATATAATTCCATCTTACTACCATCTTCAGTTTGTCCATCTTAAGCAACCTGGTCTTGTGGAAGGTGTCCCTGCCATGGCAGGGGCTTGGAATAGGATGATCTTTAAGGTCCCTTCCAACCCAAAAAACATTCTATGATTTTTATTTGTAAATACCTCTGATGTTTTGACATCCTCATAAGAAAATTGTGTGGCAGGTACTCCAAGGTGGTTGATGAAATAATCTGAATCTCCCTGTATCTGTACAGAAGTCACATTGGATCCTGGACACCTAGTCTTTTCCACACAGTTGAAGCTCTGGCTCTGAAAAACAAACACAAATCAAAATTCTACTTACTTCTTTGCAACTAGACTCTTAAAAATGTGTATCATTATCTTATTTACACAGCATTCTTTGGACTGAAGCATTTTAAGAGGCTAGAACTTACACTGGTGCAAACAGGTATTACCTGATTCACACTTTGCAGTGAGTGAGTCTACACAACTTTCACCATCTATTGATATACCGCAATCTTTAGGATTGGGCATAGCAGAGAATGAAGAGTGCGCTGCAACATGACTGAATCTTTCAAAGGACAATGAAAGTCATGTCTAATTGCAATGGTAGGAGAGGCAAGAGAAGACACCTGAAATGTCCCATATGGGGCAGGAGATTAGAGGTCATCATGGTGCCTTTTGGATACATGTTCTGAGGCTTTTAATGGCTACTAAGGAATCCATTCTTTATTCAGCTAATAGCATGCTCTCTAACAGCAAAAAGATGAATCAGATTATCATATTCAAGATATCTATGGTCTGTGAAATGCTGGCAATGTAAAGAGTTTGCTGCAGTTGCAGAGTAGGGGTTAAGAGAAAAACTAACGATACGTAAGTACACATTTTCTGGGTAAAATGCTTAAAACAATTCTCTTTAGTGACATGTTTGTATTTCTTTTACATAAGTCTTTAATGGTGAAATCTTAGCAGCAGAGCTGTAAAAAATATAACACGACAACTGGAAAACAAGCCCAATACTGAGTGCTACCTACTAGTGTAGCATTCGAATAGATCAGGTAGTTAAACACTTAATCAACAGTAGGCACAAAGGCTGTCAACACCTATGATAGCAAATAAGCTACTTAGGGTTTTTTTTAAGAATGTTAGGCAGTTGATGTACTAGAGGTTATTTACATTTAGCTAACAGTTTATATAGTATAACAACTTCCTTAGTTCTATCTACTAAACTACTAGCTTGCTACAAGAAAAGTGTGAGATTATTTCTCCTTTAATACTAAAATACACCAGATGATGTATATTAAAGTTCCTGAGGTTAGCAGCAAAACATTTTAAGAGTTAGAAACAGACCAATATTGGTATTTTTCCATTTTTGATTGAGAACAAGTATTGCTTCACAGTTTCACTTCAGTGCTATGAAGGATGCAATCACATATTACCCAGTATAAGTAAGGGCTGCAGATTCTCACAGGAAAATATTTTAAAATACCTTCAAGAAATAGCTTCCTTTTTGTAAGTATTTTTGAAAGGCAGCTGTATCACTCTGTCTTTCCGTTAAACACTCCTGCTCCCACCACTTGTACATACATTTACAGTTGTGCTAGGTCCACCCAAAAAGACAGAGTCACAGTCAAAACAGAAACAACAGATCACTGCTGTTTGTGCAGTCCACCTCTAGCAAATAACAGCCCCTTCAAAGATATCCATGGAGCAATATGACTCACAGCAGCCAAACACTTCTGCCTCTCCATGGCACAGTATGAGAAAAAGAATAATAAAAATTTAATGTTAATTTAGCATTCATCTTAGTTGTCATTGATATGCTAAGGCCTGGATAACAGGCCCAGGCCAAAGGTTGACCTTTAGATGAACCCTATGTTATAATCAATAACTGAACCTCATTTTACTTAACTAACCACTGAAAAAAAGTTTATGTTAGGATTTTGTTATAATGCTTATGCTACAACAATTAGCACTTATCAAGAGATATGTAGTTAGAACTAAAATAGATGGTGAAACCGGACAACCAGCCTATTGAAAGAATGGGCCTCATGGTTCAAGCTAAAATAAGATAATGAAGGATAATGAAAGATAATGAAACCAGACATCTAAAGATCAGACCTTGTTGACAAATATGTGGTTAAAGACAAAAAAACATAGGAAAACTGGCCCTGGCCAGGCTTTGGGCAACACCCAACAGAGAAGATGACACCAGATGTTTCTGTATAAAGAAAAATGCAAGTAATTCTGACTTGCTGAATTTGGCAATTGAGTATTATAAAAGCTGGACCCTCTTGCAGTGACTTTGGAGACCTCGCCTATGAGTGGATGCACTGTGTAGGACTTCTCAGTTGCTGGGACAGGTTCTCCAGATCCTTGCTGCAACCGGGGTTCCCCAGCGACTGTGGGTCTGGATGATGGTAACCTATTAACAGGGCAATTGGTGACATATCTCTATTAATTGCTATAGCTTTCTTTGTATAGTAATGATTAGGTGCATTACCTTGCTTATCGTCCCCACTGCTTATAATAGAGCATAATAGGCTTATCTTTTTTGTAATTAAGTTCCTTACTTCACTTTTGTATTATTTTGAGATAAACAGTAAAATAAGCCTGCGTTTTAACTGCTGCCTGTGTCCCTTCTGTTGACCCCATCAATTGGCAAAACAATACTGCAGGGACACAGATAATTAACAAGAGTATTTTAATATCGTTCCCCTTTCTGTGTTGTTTCTAAGAGGTGGAAATTCTGGCAGAGCCAGTAATTTGTGAATATATACCAACCCCAGTTCTGCTAGTATACCAGGAACTGAAAAAAGAGATGCCTGCCTTTTTCAGAAAACTAAGTCTGAATTTTAACCATCATCCTGCCCTTCAAAACACACTTTACTACATTCCATTTTAACTATTCAAAAAGGCTCTGTTACTTTTTTCCTCACTATAGCAACAATTTTTTTTTTTTTTTTTTTTAAATATATGAAAGTTTACCTTTGAAACATTTACAATGCATTATGAAATGGTTAAAAGTACAATGAGATATGGTAGTTTTTATTTTGTAATTCACCACTTTTTGTGGTATAGGATTTATATTTTTATGATGGCAATGTTGAGTTCAATAGTTCCAGCATCTTTAAACTGCTTTGTTCAACTTTCACTGTTCTGACACACAACCCCCGACAATGACTAGTTCCATAATAAATATTTAACACTGTACTGATATGGGAGAATGCCTTATGAGCAGGATACTGTTCTGTTCCAATTTATTTTTATTGTTATGCAGACTCTACAACATCAGCATTCTTCAAGTCTTTGGCAATGACTTCAAAGTTCATGTACTGTGTTTTGCATACATTAAACAAATGAAATGTTTCCCCAAATTAATTGACTTCGAGGTAAAGGGCATCAATTTTCTACAATTAATAAAACTTGCCCATCAATGAAGTGCTGTTAAAATAAGAGGCAAGCTTTTAACTTAGTCAATGCAAGAACAGCAGCCCACCATGCAGCATGCCACATATTTCACCTAAAATAACAAATCAAAGCAAATAAGATGTTGAAGGAATCATCAAAGCAAGTCTCTTCTTCCACCTATTACAGATACAAAAAAAAAAGGAAACTGAAGAACAATTTCCTGGACTAAGATGCATAAATGAAATAGTCTTAGCATGCAGAAGAGTCATGTCAGGCATGAGAATGATGGGAGATGGGATGGGAGTAATTAGGTGGTAGGACATTTTAGACTGTCAGCTTGCCTAAATACAGGGTCTAATGCCATTTGAGATGATGTGAGGCTTTCATGTGGACTTAAAGCAAGACACAGGAAAGCTGTATCTTATTGGATCAGTGTCTGTAGGAAGGAAGAATATCAAACCTGAACTGGGATTAAACTTTTTTCTTTACATGACTAAATGGAGTTCTTTTATTTATACAGATTTGTTTGTCAATATCCAGGCAATTGAGCCATGTATTTATTGTTTCTCAGGTAAAAGTAACAACAATGAAGTCTAATATCAACTGCATTTATAGCATTAAACCCAGCAGCTAAACACATAACTGAAGCCATACTCTACAAATATCTGTTTATAGGACTATTACCCCAAATACTGGCTATGTTAGCAGCTGCTGCACTCATTTCCTTCCCTCCTCATCCTTCTAGGTAGAAGGACCAACCTAAATCTTTGTTTAACCTTTCCTGAAGGTCCTACCGTTTCTGACACAGAAATTAACTTCAAAATCCACTTAGTTAATCACCTCAAAATATTGTGAAACACTCTCCTACCAAAATGTACAAGGACTGTCTCAAGTTCATTTAAACGTGCAGCAGTCAGGAAATTGGGAAAAAACCATCTCCCAAAATTGTAACTGCAATTTATGACAAGCGGGACAGCTTCCATGCTTGGCAGAAGAATGCCTGAGCCTTACTGCAAGCCAAGCAGGCATCAATGCAGAACAGATACGAGAGACCAACTGTGAAAAAAATTACTGCTGCTAGGAAATGAAGGTCACTCCTAAGTAATGGACTACTAGAGGATGTGGGTCACAGAATTGAAAAGGGGTGGGGGAGAAGATTATACCAGTGCCCATGTCCAGAAACAGGGGATTTCAAAGCATTTTAAAGTTCTTCAATTGATTAAAGTGAAACATTTTAAAGTTTTCAATTGATAAAGTTCAACAATTTGATTAATTTTAATTCTAAAAATCTACGGAAACTTTCCTTTCATATATGCAAAAAAAAATTTGCGACTTCCCAGTCTGGAAAAGAAGTTTAATTGCTATGCATTACTTCACCAGTTGCAGTCAGGTCCTACTTAATGATCCTTTAAATGTTAGCTTTTATGTAGGAAAAAAAAAATTAAAGTCTTTAAAAATGCATCTAGAAGAAATTATCAGCAATAGGCTTTGTAAGAATGAACTCCTTGTTATAGAGTAGGCAAACTACATTTCTTCAGCTGGTTAGTCTTACAGTAAAACACACATAATAGCACTATTTAGATCACCAGCTCAGGCTGGTCTCCACTGTGTCAATCAAACCCTCCCTTTAGATTGGCAGGAAATCAAGCCCTGTGGATAGACAGTACTGAAGAAGTGGTTCATGTCAGCACAAGGATGAACACACTATTTGTAACTGAGTAATTTTATTTCTCCGGAGTTCATTTTCGTTTTCATCATTAACGTTACAGGTTTGGAGTACAAATTTGAGAAAATAAAGAGTACCATATGGCCCATTAAATACACTTAATTTGGGTTAATATTATAAAACAGACCTGACACTTCTAAAGTACAATCAAGTGGTCCTTCACTGAAGACCTTATTCTACCACTAATTAGAGCTAAGCATTCATAGGTGCCTTTTGCTGCAATGTTGAGATCCTGGTATAAAGAAAAGCCCATATCAAAAAAAAAATTAATAATTTCTTGGCCATTTGTACAGTTCACCTTCCACACAGAGTCATGTCACTGACAGTTAGTTCTGGTTACCTTCCCTCCTTT
Source organism: Megaceryle torquata (assembly GCA_024611175.1). NCBI lineage: Eukaryota > Metazoa > Chordata > Aves > Coraciiformes > Cerylidae > Megaceryle > Megaceryle torquata. Next base: position 179,290 of record JANIJG010022313.1, read on the forward strand.
ATGTGACTCCAGATGAAGTTAAAACTTTAGCAGCTTTTGAAAATTAATTAAAATGTCTAAGTAGCTCTCAACAGGACAAATAAAGAATGATCAGTTATTCTTGCAATGTGTCAGTGATCCCAGCTTCGTAACTACAGCAAGGAAGTTTATTCTTCATGAATAATCAATCTCCATTTCTTGAGCTGAATTGCCACCTGTGTCAGTAACTGGTGCAAGGCAAACACATTTAAGAAGCTGAAATGTGATAAGACTATTTAGATGAGGTAAAATTATCTAAACAAAGAACTACAGAATTTATTAAATTAATCACAGACCATGTAAAAATGCAGAAAGCAACGGATTAGCATCTGTATTACTGCAAACCTGTTGTGCTAAATCATCATCAATGGGTAGGAAAGGCCAGAGAAGCTTCATAGCAAAGGATTCACAAGTATATTTGTCTCATCCGTAAAAAACTGTTATAATCTGACAAATTATTAGAGAAAGGTTGTTTGACAAATCTTAAAAAAATATTGTTGGATGCTTGCTTGACCTGACTACCAAAGTCTACAGGAAAAAAACCCATGGAGTTTCTAGGGATTGTATTAATCCTCTTTTTTCTCCCATCTGATTATCTGGTTTGACTATAAACATAGCATTTTGCTCTCTGTCTTTGCTGACTGATCATATATATATTGCTATTAATGCAAATCAGCTGTTTATAAAATTATAAGTGAGATTTAATACAGAAGTTTTCCCTATAGACCTCAAAGTACTTTTCAAATCAACTAAAGGCAAGCAAGGTACCTAATATTTCAGTTTTGCCCAACATGACAGATTAAAACAACTAAATATATATTAAATGCACATCATTTCCCAAATTCTGAGCTTTAAACTATCATGATTCAAGTATGTACATAAAAACCATACTAAATTATATCCACTCATTCTTTCTCTTCATGAGAAAAAGAGAATTTAAATGTGCTAATAATTAATATGCTTCATACAGAGAATAGGTGTGGTTTAAATAGCCTAAATGTTACACACCACTAAGGTGACATTTTTGCCTATTTACACAATGGATTTTCTGATTATCTCCACTATTTTAGGGACATAATGAAAATATTAAAAAATGGATGGGCAGGCTATAATGCTCTATTATAGGTATCTATTTTGGCCATGATGGCAAAGTTCAAAAACCACATACAACCCCATTTTGCAATGATCATTGGCTTCTTGATGCTATATGAGACATTGAAGCACAACTGAAGTACTTCATCTGATGAAGTATGATGATACCTGAAGTATGATGATACCTGTTCTACTGGTTAACACATTTTCCTCAACATTTATAAGAAAGTGAAGTAAAACACTGAAAAAAATAATCACTCTGCAGACCAACCAGTAAATGTTCAGAATAAGATAAATATGACTGAAACTACACCAAGAAATTTTCTGAGGTAAAGCGAATAGAATCTGCTGCTTTTTCATAATTTTCTATTTAGAATAAAATAATTAAAAAAAAATAATAAAATGGTAGATAGTTAGATTCTCAGCAATTTTTTTCCTTCCAGTTTATACATGTTTTCTTTTAAATGTCTTCGAAGCTTTGATGAAAATCTGAACATTATCACCTATAAGGGCAACATGAAGACTTCTAGTGAAATTGTTCTATAGCACTGCAAAATGAGTCACAGAAAAAAAAGATACATTCAAACATTTACCTCTCAGAGCTTAACTCTCTTAACAGCTGCCAGGGATCACCATTACCCCCTTAGAAATTCCCCCACAATGTCCTCTGTGTTTTCTTACACAAAAGCACTACCTCTGGAAATTCCAAGAGTAAACTGTTAGCCTGTTTGAGAAGACAGTATTGTATTTTCACAAGTAAAAACTGCCTCTCAACTAAACCATGTGGCTTTACTGTTCTTTTTAAATGCATGCAGGTATCTTACAAAACAGAGAAGACTTCTTTCACCCAGGAGGGCAAAGGAAACAAAGTTGTGACAACTACAATCCTTATAAAAGGTCAGATGAAAATGAGATTACCCAAGACCCACTACTGATACTGTATTCAGATTTCTACTGAACCAAGGAAAATCCATTTTAACCATGCAACACAAAGTGACATACTTAAAACTCCAGTTTTACCTATCAGAAAAGTGTAAAATAATTTTTGTCATTTAATGACAAAAATTCCCTAACAAAATTGGGAAACTCTGATACCAATGGTTATAAAACAAAGCATGGAGAAATATGTATGCTTGCTGTGAAGTGCTTAAATATATTGTTATATCTTTTACTACTTTAAGCTACTTTTTCTTTAGTTTACAGCCACAAAACATGTGACAACCATAAACCTGCACTGCTTGTTCAGGGCTTTGTTTTCTGTTAAGCAGCATTTGCATGTTATGAAATCATTGTCTTATTTTTCAAACAATATGACCCATCCCACAAATGGGACCTCACAGGACTGAACCATATTTTAGATGCAAAGTTTACATCACACTGGTAATAAATACAAAAGCAGGGTAGTAAAAAAATATATAGTGTAAATTTAATTTCCTATACTGGACTTTTTCTTCATTTAACTTTATCTACTGACAGTCTCTCCCTGATTCCTGATGCTTTTTATATGCTACTGAATTACATTTATCCTTCCTATACTTAAATTGAAGTCATATGCCTCATTAACTCAGATATACTTGTTGCCAACACCCAGCACAAACAGCTAGGAATTTTAATGGCTTTTTTTATGGAGGCAAAAATCAAACAGGTATGCTTCTATTTGATACGAGAATTTCAGAGCAATCAAATATTTGAGATAAAATTACATAGCATGAATTACCTAAGTGGCAAGACTGCAATTGGAATGCCATCAGCAGTTCCAAACATCTCAGTACCTTAAAAAACCAGTTAAATTTAACCGAAGTAATTACAAAACTACCAAACATAGCTATGGTATCTGTATTTCTCCAAAGTATCCACTTATTACCCCAGACTCCTATACTCATCAACCAGAAAAATACTGCATTAAAATGTCTCCCATATTTTTTCATCAGCACAGATAAAGACAAGCTCTCCAGCACCTCAAGTAAAGTAACTTTAAAGACTTATTTTCCATGACCACAAGTTCAGCATCAATGTTTAGTGTATTTTTACTTATAGAAAAATTCAGAAAACAGCTTAAGATTGTATTGCATTATGATGAATACACAGCAAAGAAAATACTGTATTAACAGAAGGAACCTGTTTCCACGCCCAAGTCTGAACACACTGAAAATATTAGGTGCTTTTTCCCTTCAGAACTTTTACTTTTAAATCTAGTTTTTAATCTAAACTGTTTTCGAGCATGGAATATTTGCATTTGTAATTGAAGGATGCAGAGAAATTGGTTTTTGGTTATGTTAAAAGAAGTACTTTCCTGCACTCAATGGTGTTCAAACTATTGCTTCCAGGTTGTCAGTATCAGGAACACTGGTCAGTGTTAGTTGTCACACACCCTGAGTTACTGTGAAACCTACATTTAACAAAGTTTAATCAGTTTTAGTATAAAACACTGATAAATTTGGTCTTGATAAGTACTTTCTTAATGTTTTGTGATGTAGTAACATTTTCTGCTAATATCAAAACACTGCTTAAGTAGGTAAAAGGATTAGGATTTGACAAGATGACCTCATTTTCAAATGGTTGATATTTTATACTCCACTGAAATAGATGTGGCTTGTAAATCATTTTAAATGCCTAAAGGCATTCTCACTTCTCACTCTGTAATACACAGAGACAGAAAGACTGTGAATCCATTTCAGTGTAGTCTAACTCTGTGACAATCAGGTTCTGCCACGCTACTCATTTTGGGATGCATCATTCAAACTCTCCAAATGGACATTAAATAATTCATGGCAGAGAGATTACAGTCTTACTCCCCTGTACTCCACAGAAAAAAAAGCTACCCATCCCACTAAAGGGGACACATATGTACACCTACTCTAATATTTGAAGAGTTAGAATATATCATATTTCAAGATGTTATGTCCCAAACATGACTATCTTTGTGAGGTCAGGTGTCTCAAACTACTCCATCACTCTATCCTATTAAAAAAAAAAAAAAAAGAAACCAAACCAAAATCACACACAGAGAAAAACTTGTATTTGTATTGCATCACCTAATGTTCAAAGTTACATATGAATACTACAGTTTGTAACTACTTTAATTTATATTTCCCTGAACTATCAGCACTCACGTCACAATTCCTCTTTCTGAACTACACAGTACTCAAGATCTGTAGCATTTCTACCAGAGATGTTTTCTAGAATTATTCCCCAATAAGAAACACTTGTCAAAGTGCAAATAGTTCACCAAAGAGCTCATCCTTCTGAGCCTTATCATAAAGCTGATTCAGAAAGACAGATGCATCAGATCTTGTCAACCTGCTACCCTTCCCCCATGCAGCAGACTGTTTTACTGTGGTAAGATCTAGAATCTGCTACTTACAAACACAACATAATCTGAAGTGTATCGTTATGAAAAGAAAAAAAAATGTCACAAGTGAACATGCTACACACCATATATTCCCTACTACCCCCCTCCCCCCCTTATCCAGTATCATACCAACTCTCTTCCAGAACCTAAGACTCCTACTGAAACATACTGCACATCTCTAACAATACACAGAGAGAGAGGACAGACCCATAACAACACATAATCCAAGTAAGAGGGGACACATGTACAAATAAACATATACAAAACATGTAAACAAAACATTTCTATAAATAAACAAGTGGAACAGTCATGTTTTTAAACTGGAAGAGAAATTTGCAGTCAAAATTTCTATTTTTTTTCTTTTACTGTAATCAAAGACTAGAGTTAAGTTCAATTATAATATACACTCATGAATAAACTGTCTTGGAACAGAACACAGAAAAATCACATGCAATACTCTGGAGGAACTCTTTTGCCATATTGGTAAATTATTGCAAATCTCCCCTCATGGCACAATACTGGAATAAGGCCAAAGTAATTTACTGCTGGAAAAGCTTTACCTTGCCCTCAAACCTCTGGTCTGACATTTAAACTTCTCAATAGCAACTATGCATGAACAAATCACTCCCTTCCCAGTCACACACAAAAAATATTTTTCATTCTTTGAAGTGGAAAGTCCATACAGGCCATGAAGGTCAATAACATATTATTCATTAAAAAAAAAAAAAAGAAACAAACCAAAAAAAACCCAACCACCAACTAACCTTTCCTGGATTTCAGAGGGAATTGAGCAAGTAGAAACAGTATCTGCATTTAAGATATCAAGTATCTGTATTAATTGCATTTTTCAGAAAGATCATCATGAAACAGATTTATTAAAATGTGTCAGACAGCACCACAAATACCAGTCTCCAAGCTCCACTGGAAGATAAACTAAATGGTCCAAAAGACATTTGATTATTTTATTTTCTACAGCAGTAGCAAGAAATCCCAACTCTGGGACAAATGGACCTCTGTAAACCCTCACTGAAATGGTATAATGCTCTGATGCTTTCCCTGGCCGGATTTTTCCAACTTTTGTCTACTTGCACCCTAAGCAAGTATCCTTGGTATTGTCTCTGTGCTGGACAGGGAAAAGTGTAACATTCAGGAAAGCAGAAGTAAAGAAGACAGAAACAGTAGTGCCTTTCTGTTTTCTGTAGAAGTTCACTTGACTGTGGTTTCAAGAGCTATGAAACATTAAGGCTTGGAAAAACAACTAATTGGGTAAAATATCATTTTAGGCACACATGAAACTGATTTAGGCCAAGTAACTTTGAAAATATTTTCACCAAAACACACAGGAGCCATTATTACCCCAAATTCATCGTACATCCAAATGATGTGTCCATTTCCACTCTGAAAAACTAAGATTATTATCTGAGATATTTCCAAAACCTATTTATAGTAAGAGAGAAAAGTTTACACTGCACCCACTGAGAAAACAAATGGAGAAATCTAGTGAAGTGCAATCTACAGCTATTTACTGTCATTAGGTAAGGAAGATTAATTAAACCTACATATATGTATTTTTGAGACTACTAAATAATATACTACATAGATGAACTTTCAAAGGTCCACTTTTTTTCACTGATGTGGAAAAAAATTACTTCACAGTCCAGCATTTATTAATGGACTAAAGCTATTGAATGACATAAACATGAGCTCTTTCTTTTCCCTCAATATTAAATATTTCTCTGTGCACTCCATCTTCCACATTTTGCATCTTTGGCCTCACTGCTCTAATTGTATATGGAAATAATTTTATGTTTAATTTCCCTAAGCTCAGAAATATTATTCATAGGTACAAAAATCAAGTGTGAATACACACCTACATATTTTCAAAACAGAAACAGACTCTGAGTTCCAGGACATGAATTTCATTGCACTGGTTGTTGGTATGGCTGGTACTTAATAGTAATCACATATAAGAACATAGCTGTACTTACTTAATAATATCCTCTCTGTAGCAATTACAATTGGTAGTCTAAAGCCAAACACAACAATTATAGTCTGATTTATTGTTTTCTTTCAAAAAAAGAAACATTTTTTTACTGAGATCAGTTGCTTTCATGTGAGTACAGACTACCATATAAGAAAAAAGCCAATCTATTTCTAAAGGTACTAGGACATTAAATAATCCATCTTCTCTGAATTAATTTGTTCTAATGTTTCATTGTCTGCACCCTTAAAATAGTGAGGTTTATTTCATATGTGAATTTGTATGGTTTTATTTTCCAGTTTTTGACTCTTTTGCTATCTTTTATGTTTTACCATTCACAAACTTCAAGAGTACGATTTTCTATCCAATAAATAATAAAGGTGTTGACTAATACTGAATCTAGTACTGCTGCTTGAAAAATGTTGGTAGGAAAATCTCCATTCAGTGATGATTCTCCATTGACTGGTATAACCTTTGAAGATCTATCAGTCAGCTTGTGTATATTTGAAATCCATGTGATTGATGACTATCCTAAAACACTGTTTTATTGTGAATTCCACAGAGTGCCATACAAAGTATTCTATGAAAGTCTGCACTGCTAACGTTAGAAAATAAACATATCATTTCTTCAAAAGATAGAAAAAATGTTCCATGACAGAGAGATATGTTGTGAGAAAAAAAAATTCTGACTGGCAGTAATTACCCTCCTTCTTCTAAACCCTGTTTAAATGAATTATCACTTTCTTGTATTTTATCTTGGATACCAATAAAATTAATCAATCTACAGTTATATAGGTCATTGGACTTCTTTGTAATGGTCACTCAGTTTTAGCACTCCTTCAGTTTCTGGAACACCCTTAGTCTGCATATTTCAAAGCAGGTAGTTCATTTAGTCTACAGTTCAGTTCTGGAACTCTGGGATCTGATGCCTTATGTGATCTAGAGGCTCTACAGAACAATTCAGTTTTCCTCTTACTTCAGTTCCCTCATAGGATGCCCTTTAATAACTTGATAACTTAAAAATTTAATGTTTATGTAGCAAGACTGACAAAATTACCTATACTGTCAAAATATACTACTTTCTTAACAGTTAACACTGAATAAGATCAAAAATTTCTAGCACCTTTTTCCTCCTGTATGCCTTTAGAAGAAGTACAATTGGGAAAAAAACCCCTGCTGCTAATTTCCAGTTCTATGCAAGAAAAAACACTTTGCTATCTGATTTCAATGCAGTATTAATCAGTTCACTAGAACATAACAAATAAGGAGGTTCTATCTACAAAGTGCATTTTGGAGCTAAACCTCACATACACAAAAAAACCAATTAACTGGTTCTACTGGTCTGAGGGAGATTATGACCTTCAAAAAATGCATGAAGTACTAGCTCAGAAAATAGGTAGATATTTGCTACTGAAAAACCACACATATCAATACGAACAGGAACAAGACGCATTTGTGTTGAAGAAATTCCTACGCACTTGTCATTCTGAAGACTATATAATTAACGTCTAATGTATATATAACGTCTCTACAACAAATGATCATTTTAATTCCATACTTCATTCAGACTAAATAGCCAACACATTTTATAATTTGTCCCAATTTCAAAATATTCATTATACAGCTACATCTCCAATCCTGGACTTTTAAAGGAAACAAAGAAAATGTTGACCAAAAGCTGGAACCAAAGATGAATCTTTATTTAAAAGGAAGGAAATGTAGTAAATTACTCACATATCTTCCCTTAAGTATTATTCTCTTAATCCCCATGCTACTAAAACATAAATAGCAATGGAACATTCATAAGGACACTCATTTGTAATCAAATATTCTGTTTCTCTCAGTATCTGCATGTTGACATAATACAGAAATACTAATAATTATCACCCATTATACTAACATTTACTGCTTTCTTGAATGGCATTGGATTACATACCTAGTTTGAAATGTTAGTACTTCATTTTCTCTGAGAATATAATTTCTAAGGCTTTTTAAAGACCAATCACAAATAGCAATGCAGATGAGCTCTAGAGCTGTAAATTTCACTTCAAGTGCTTCACTTTAACACACTTGAGTGCAGTCTGATTGACTTATCAAAACACTGAAAAATAGGTTACCATTTGAGCCAATCATGCTGAACTAAAAGGAGCTATGAAAAAATACAAAACCAAAACCCAACCTTTTTAATGTGGAGTTCAATATAGACATTGGAGATAAACAGTATTAGTGTACAGTAAGGGGGCTAAGGATTTCCAGCTGAAAGCATGAAAGAAACTTTTATATCAGGATTTTCTACTTAGTTGTGACACAGTAGATAATAAAACTGAGTAAAAAAACCCCTTTCTCATCTATCTGCATAGCAAACCAGAAAGCAATAGTACCTCAGTGCTTCTTAGACAAGTCTCCCTACTGGTATTTCGACCTCTTCCTCCCTTCTGCCAGCCCTGAGTCCTGCTGCTGCTTTAGCCCTCACCTTTAGCACCAGCATACCTTGGTAGTGCTTCACCTACTGATCCTAATGTAACCAGGGCAGACAGCTTCTGAGTATAGAGTGTGTTTCTCAGAGAATATGAGCCTGAAGCACAGATATCATAAAAGTCTTTAGATTAAAAAAAAAGAAAAAAAAAACAAAACCAAAAACCAAAACCCACAAGCAAGAAGGATGTCTAGTGAACCATCTGGATCAAATTTTTGTTGGAACTCAAATAGATTTATAAAAAGAGCACCAAAGCCTAATTTCAGACTCACTCAGAGCTCAGAATTCACTGAGACCAGGGTGAATCTTCATTTATGTGGTTACTATTAATTACCAATGATAAATAAATAAATAAATAAATGAGAGTGAGAGAGCAAGTAAAACAGCAATTGCAATTCAAGCTTTTGAGCTAACACCACTCAGGACAGTACTGCAGCAAGTGCTGAAAAATTTTGGAGACAGCTACCCAAATAAAGAAGGGAGTAATTCATAAAAGTGAAGCAAACATGATCCTAAAACATAGAAGGCTTACCCAATCAAGGATCAAAAAAAAGTTTAATTGCACATTGACCAGCTTAAATCTGGAATGTTGGATATATACATACTGCTTTCAGAACATCTACAGATCAGTAAGAGAACTTATGAATGAAAGATTTCACAAACCATTTCAAACAACAAATGAAAATAAGGGTCAGGAGTAATACATGAACAGAAAAGACTAGATTCAGTGAATTTCATTCAACATTACCTAGTCATTTATAGAATGAAACACAATTACAAATCTTCAATATTTCACCTGAATTCTGTATTAACCACTTACACTATGCAATTCAAAGTGATTCCAACTACTGCTTCTTAAGCACTTTTAAGATTGAGTGAACTTAATGCCAAATGTTTTAAGAATGCCCAAAAGCATAACAGAAGACTGAGACTTCATATCCCTTTAGACATTTGCCATGAGATCTCGATTAAACTTCCTCCTTTGTGACTTTGTCAAATCCTATTCATGACCCCCCACTTCATGTTACCGTTAGTAAAAAAGTGATAATTTTTCTTTTCCCTGACTTTTAGTCTAACTTGTCTCTTGGGATATAATTTTCAAAGGCACAAAGGCTAATAAGTAAAGTATCTTCAACTAAAAGACTAATAAGCTTAACACCTTTCTTTACCTTTATCTTAAAAAATCTCCTTCATGTTTAAGTGCTATATACTCAGACCCAGGATTTGTACCAATTTGACACTATTATAGCATCATCAATACTAAATTACACAACCTATCCATTTGTTTTTAATTAAATACTCTGATGTAAGAGACCCAAGACAGCCTTAAAATGTTAATGCATGAAACAAAAGCAATGATCCAGAGGATGCTGTGGCTAATTAACAAGCTCTAGTCTCAAACTTGGATTATACTTCTGAAAACACTGACAAGGATTTAAAGAAATGCTAGAAGATCCTTGTTGGGCTTATACTCCATAGAAAATAGATGGGAAAGGAACAAATATATCTAGGGGAAAACTCATAAAGATCTGAGTTCATAGAGTTAGAAATGTCGATAAAGGCCAATGTTTTAGGCATCAACATAAATAATCATGCTGATATAGTTGATACAGCTAGCTCCTAATTCCAAAGAGGGATATGTAAGGCAGCATGTCTCACAGAGAAGCGAGGGGCATACTACTCCTCCTTTCAGCAAGGAACATGTGTCCCTGTTGCTGCAAGCAAGCACTTGCTAATGGTTGCCACCAAGACAGATGTAGCATAGTTCTAGAACAACATGAGACCAACATGGAAGTGATGAATTACTCTACCACAAAAGGTTTTCAGGATTTCCTGAAGAATCCTAGGATCTGTGTTCATGCTGTCTGAGATTCAGAGAGTACTTAAGTATTTCCGGTAGTCCTTCAGCACAATTAGAATGATTGGAGGGTATTTTACTCAATAACAACAGGATACAGTTAACAGGATTCAGTTAACTTACCTCAGTAGTTAATTACTAAGGACTACAGAGTACTCATTGACGTAAAAAAAACCCCGCAAACTTAAAAATAGTCTATGTCAGAGATTATTTGTGGAAAAGAAAGCCAACTCTGCTGGAAGGCTAGACTTCTGTAGTGACGGACTAACCGCAAATCTCATGTTTTATCCCACTTCTACATCAGTGTGGCTGCCCTAGTCCTCACATAATTCCTGTATGTTTGTTTACAGGAAATCCCAGTAAGGACCAAAAATTTACACTAAAGCCCAAAGCAGAGTGTGTTCTTTGGGAAGCATAAACATGTCCCAGTTGAAGGTCATGTATGAGCTCTCCTCTGTTCACATAGTGTTACAGCTATCTTTTTGAAAGGTCATAGGTAGGCTCTAAATTAAGAACTAAGAATATTTTGCCTCGAGCTACAGCATTACTTACTATTAAGCACTGCTGCACAAAGTTCTAACACTAAATCATAGAATGTTTTAGGCTGGAAGGGACCTCTAGAGGTCATTTGGTCCAAACTCCCTACACAAGTAGGGACAACTCTACTTAGGGCAGGTTGCTCAGAGCCATCTTCATGGATAAATGCTGCGTAGTACTTGTGTCTGCTTTGATAGTAAGTAAAGGATGTCAGAAAAAAAGAAATGATCAGAGAAGTTATTTACCACTTTCTTTTAAAAGAGGGATTAAATAGTAGAGCATCAAATTCGATGTCAGCAGGCTTACAACCTACTTCTGGAACCCTACAATCAGCATATACAAGACTTCTCAGGACAGTAGGCAAGGGTCAATTTTGCTACCTTAAAGATTCTATCTTCATCCTTAGGGTCGCAAAATTCAGTTCACGGTGTAAATAAGAAATTTAAAGTACAAAGTGAGGATGAGCACTTCAGGTCACACCTCTGGTTAAAACAAATAGGGGAAAACAACTAACCTCCCACAAATGCCAAGGAAAGCACTGGTAAAGTGCCACACTAACATTACCTCCTCAACCATTTGCCTTCTTCCTCTGTGCTTTAAGATAGCCTTATAGCTTTCCTCAATGTCAAAGGTCAAGAGTGAACACTGCACAGGACAAAATACTATTACTCTCTAGCAAAAAATATAGTATGGTTTTAAGTTGATTACCTAAAAATACAAGCTGCCATATGCACTTGTCAGAACCACTGAACTGATCAATTCTGCACATAATCGCTTAAAATACCCTATACAGAAACCTAATTGGGCTGCCTTGTTATGATTTTAAAAACTGCTTTTTTTGATTACCTGCTACTCAGGATCCCTATACCACTCTTCTCTCTTCTAAGAGAGATGTTATTACACTTGTTTCCACCGTGATAGTTCTTCTTAAGTTAACACATGTACACACAACACATCATTTATCTTATCTGACTTTTATCTCAACTGCTCATGTGGAAAAGACTAACTCAGGAGAAAAATGTGAAGTTAAAAAATAGCATTTAAGCATACCATAAGCAGGATGAAAAGAAAGATGATTAGTGTTGCTGTTCTAATAAAGTGTAGATTATATACATTTAAGTCTTCTCTTGAAACAAATGGGTTTCTTACATCACTTGCAAGTGTCACCTGACTATCTCTCATTAATTGATACCAAAGGCAAACAGTTTTTTATGAACAGGATCCTTCAGTAGCTCTGTCAACACAAACAAAATCATCTTTTCATAGAGAATACAAGCCATACTTTCTAGTCCTGTAGCAGAAAGCTCCATCATTCTTACAAGGAAATAAATCAGAAGTCAAGACCAAATTATTTTCTGTCTTAGAACACTGTAAGAACAGGAGTAATGTACTTAAATCACTAGGGTTATAGCATTTTGTAGAAATACAAGTGAAACTAGAATTCCATCCTCAACCTTTTCTCCATTAGCAGAACAATGAGATTCAAAAAACCCACAAAAGCAAGCACAAAGCCAGCTGGCAGAATAAGTGAGGCATGTCCCAGAATTATGAAAATAACATCTAGGGACTAATATTTTAAAAAACATCTAAGGAGAATCAAAGGGGAAACTGAAATTTACATGAGTGAGAATTAAAAAAAATGCTTTACGGAAGAAATTCAGACGGAAAGAGAAGGCTTTTGGATGAGACATGCTGTTGTCAGTTTAAATAAGCTCGGTTTAGTAAGAAGCCTCTGGTTCCAGGCTCAATTGCTAATCAGGTGCTTTGGTTTACAAAGACATATTTCAAACACCCTTTGCTTTGAAGAAGCCATAAATCACTAGATAACCAATCAGGATACCGCTTTTGACAGCAACCCAAGCATACCACAAACAAAATTGAAACACCTATTTCTATTGCTTTTTATTCTGATTAGACTATCTGTAGAGACACTTTAACTCTATTCCTAAATGGTAATCTTTGGCAAAGACAGTATCTAACAGATGCTTCACTTCCTTGTCTGAGATATATCAATCAATATCAAACACTGAATTTCATATTAACTCTGAGGAAGATGTATCAGTTCTCTGAAGCTCATATTCAGTATATAAAGTGTATAATTCTCCTTTGTGTATAATGACAACTTTTGTTCAATACGTAAAAAGGTTGTTGCAAAAAAGAATAAAGATCACCAGCAGAAGAAAGGGAAAAGCGAGATTAATCTTCAACTGAAAAGACTTCAACAGATGAAAAAAAATTTCCAAGTAGTACTGTGATAGAAGACAAGCACAGATCATCTTAAAAAGTTGTAGAATCTTGTAGACTGGAAGCTGAAGCACATCAGAGAGACTTAAGTTTGCAGTACAGTGAGGAGTTGGAACAAGTGATTTTTGGAAGTAATTACTAGTTCGGTTTTATTTGTTTGTTTGTTGGGTTTTTTTTTTACCATCAAAGGTGCTTTACATATTCATTTGTATGTTCATTTTACCTAAGTGCACCTTATGTTTGGAATCTGTAAAATAAAATTATCATTTCCTTTATAGAAAAAAACAAAACAAACCAAACACAACAAACCAAGCAAACTACATCTTTGTGTTTCATTTACAACAATGATAAATTTACAGGGAGAAAAAGATTTTATGTGATTCTCACCCTCCCCTATTTCCCCAGAGCCCCAGACAAGTACCTACCGCAATAATAATTGGTTCCAAAGCACCCTCAATTCTTAACATTCAGTTCCATTTTAGCTGTGCAGGCAATTGTTTTACAAGCTTACTTGAAGATATTTTGTAAATAAGATTTATGATACATCTGTGGCATTTAGAGTTAATTAATTATTTTGAGTGACAACTGTGCATAACTACTGCTATTCTTTTAAAACAAAAATCTAATCACTACCCAAAGCTTGATAAGCAAACCAAATGCAACAATAAAATATACCATGCAAGACAAGCTTTTTAAAAATAATGAATCTGAAATTAAATCAGATGTTTGGTAATTTACAGAAATTAAAAAACATAATACTACTATGGAGTTCATGTACATTAGCTACCATATCAGCCTATTCTATGTAACATTATATTCTCTCTTGTTCGTAAATTATTATTTGGTAAACTGTAGCTTTTATAATTTTAGAGTTTAAATGACCTTAACCAAATTTTCCTCTCATGCTACTTCCAACTTGTAAGAATAAAACTTGAGGTATTTTTGTATTAAATTTTGTATGTTTCCCCGTAACCAAAATTATTAGTTTTCTACTGAATCTCACCCCCCTTAATTTTTTGAGAAAAGTATGAAATAATATGCTAAATTTTCAGGACTTTAAAAAGTATGCACTTGACACATGTCCATTTCATGACAGAAGCTTTTAAAACCTGTTTGAGTATTACTGAGATTTCAGAATTTATATTTATTAAATAACAATCAGGTATTAGAATTTATTATCAGATAGTAAATAACTATCTGTTATCAGAAAATGTGGATAAACTAAGGATAATCTTTCCACGAGTGTTTAGACATTTTTTTTGAACTTCAGAAAAATTAGTAAGTGATCTTGAAAATTCTAGTTAGCCAGAATGTAGCAAATCCCTCTTGACCATCGTGGACATGCTAACATAAGAAACATGAATGTATAACATTCTTTGAAACAGCAGGAAGACCATCTAAATCTATATTGACCAACTCCATGAGTTGTTTATTAATCTTAATAGTAAATATTGTTTTTCTTTTCCATTCAGATAATGTAACAATTTTCTAGGAGTGTTCAAAAGCCTATGGAATTAAAAATCAGTAGTAATAAATTAGAACTTGATCTGCAGCTTTCTTTTTTTAAATCTTGACACATTAAATTAAATGTGATCATTTTCATGTTAGAGGAAAAAAATGACCATGTTAAAACTGAAAGGAAGGTTAATTTCTAACTTAATATCGTTTTTGTGGGTTTTTTTAGATATCAAATTCAAGGCAGAACACTCAGCCTTCTTCAGGTAATTATAAAATACCATATCTAATCTAGAAGGAGACATCATACAAAGTTGGGAAGTTAGTCTCTCTCCTAAATGTTATAAAGTCCTTCTTGAAAGAGAGCCTAGACATTAAAGTCTTAAAATAGATGGCTACAAACCAAGGTTTGAAATCACCTTCAAGGCTCCGTCAAGGGACAAGGTTTGAACTGTACAACCTTTTACCTGCCAAAAGAAAGCTTTCTGCAGAAACTTCAAGAAAGCTGTATCCTGCATTTTTTATTTTCCTGACATCATACATTATCAGCTGTAAATTTTTTCCCTGTAAGTCACATCCTGTGTGCACTTAAAGGCAGGAGTAGTAATACTATGTGAATTATGTGTCTTTGACTCATTAAACAAAAACGTATCTCAGCTACATTGCTGATTAAAAGCTCATGAGTAATTTGGAAAATATAGAGATTTTTCACATATATTTGATTGGCTTGAAATTACTTTTGACATTTCATGGTAATTCAAATTTCCAGTTTATGAATTGTGCTGATAACCTCCTTTCTTGCCCTGTTTAGTAGTTTTTCACACAGTAGTTACTCACATAGAATATTCTGGTGGTGGTCAACAGATAAATAGGGCATGAAAAATGAACCTCTAGAATAGTTAAAGTTGATGCTTCTGATTATTCAAGCTCTGACAGCTTTAAATGGATATGGAATGTTTTTCCTAGCTTCTTCCACAAGTTTGAGTCACTATATAGCATTCTTTTTTATTATTATTATTATTTTGCATGCATAGTTTAGCCATCACAAACTTTTGGATCCAAACAATTCACTGAAGGCTTCTACTTTGCCAACAAAGGTGCCTAAACTTAAAGTTTTAAGATTTCTTTTTTTTTTTTTTTTTTTTCCTTTGGATGACTGACATTGAGCTGGTTAGGTGTTTTTTTGGTTTTCCTTTCTTCCCAAATATGGGTATTTATTATGTAGTTATGCATATAGACTAGACACAGAAATTCAATTAACAGCCTTAAAAGAACCAGTTTTTTTGTTTTCACATGAAAGAAATGTAACTGAACCAACACTGAAATTAAAGGGACATATTGGGTGACAAATTTATGAGGTTAATATGTAAACACCCCTGGGTACTAAAAGACAGGCATGTAACCAAAATGTAACAATGACCATAATTTTAAGGTGCTTTCTAAACTGTTCAAATGGTAACTTTGTTACTTAAGTCTATTTGAAAAATAATTACACTGAATACATAAGTGAACAATCAAGCACTCAACAAAGACAGTTTATTATGAGTTTATAAAGTCATGGGCACTACACTGACACATACACTGAACCTAGATTTGCTGAGTATGTCTGACAGGTTCTGCAGGATACGCAGCTGAATCTCAAAACACAGAAGTGTCCTCTCCGCATTCATGAGAAGGGCCAATGTTGGAAGAGAACCTCAAAATCTAGCAGCATGAGCAGGAATTCCATGCTGTTTGCTATGCCCATTTCCCAGTGGGGCTCAGGTCAATGCTTTCATTGTTGGCTTATTATTCTGCAGATATATTTTTATTCTTCCTGGGAGAAACAGCTTAACAAAAAAAATTCCTAAAATGACCTTCTCGGTTTCTACAAATCCGTTGTTCTGCCCTGACTTCTCAATATGTGATCTGGCTAGGACCACATGAAATAGCACAGAAATTTACAATAGAAAGTACTGGTAAAACATTTAAAGTCCCAGTGCTTCATAAAATCTATTCATGCTTGCCTAGAGAATAAGCACAGCTAGAAGACACAGAATATTAGAATCACAGAATTCTTTAGTTTGGAAAAGACTCTTAAGATCATAGAGTCCAATCATTAACCTAACTGTACCAAGTCCACTGCTAAACGATGTCCCTCAGCACCATACCTACGTGACTTTTAAACCTCTCCAAGGATGGGGACTACACAACTTCCCTGGGAAGCCCAATCCAGAGCTTGACAACCCTTTCAACTAAGATATTTTTCCTAATATCCCACCTAAACCTCTCCTGGCACAATTTGAGGCCATTTCCTCTTGTCCTATCATTTGTTATTTGTGAGAAGACACCAAGCCCCACTTCCTTTCACGTGATTGTAGCGGGCAAGATGCTGAGACGGAATAACACCAGCGTGTCAAAGAGCACTTTAAAGCTTCCCATTCTCAGAGTACTTACAATGTATCTTACTACCAAAAACTAGGTATCTAATACTTTTGTCCCGGTTAAAAGTCTATCACATTACTTAAAATATTTCACCTTTTTTTTATTATGTGTCAAATAAATGGCCTACTTTTCATTATTCAGATGCCATAGATGCCTTTTTTTTTTTAATTGCCCCACATTGATTTGCAAATTGTGTTGTGCTGAACAAAACATTCATTCTTTTTCCATCCCATGCAAAAGTAAGGAATATGTGGCTGTAACCATTGTGAGCCAAATGACATAATGTAGCCTTAATTCTCATGTCATTGTATACAAATGTCTTGTAGATTCTCATTTAAAGACACTTTCTTTTTTTCTGGTTATTTTACCATACGCTTCATTTTTGCACAAGCAAAAACATAAAAAAAAAACCCCATAAACATACCTAATAACGCCTAGGAAAAAAACCAAAACAGCGAGAGAGACTTTTCTGTGATTTGTTTATGAAGAAAATTTTAACTATCCAGAGCTGTCAATCTAGAATCTTTCCTAAGAACTAGAAGTTTCTTTTAAGCTCTCTACATGAAAGGTTTTCTATCACTAAGAAACAGTCTTTCTATTATCACAAAAAATAAAATAAAAAGAAAAATAATAAAAAAAGGAGTCAGTTCTGAAAGGAAATAACTAGAAGCAGTAAGATGAAATTAAGAAAATGAATATTTAGACAGAATTGAAGCTAACTTTTCTAATACTGTCATCTAGATAATGTCTGTCAGAAAAAAAGAAACAAAAAAAACCCAACCCCAAACATTTTCATTTTATAGTACAGATTATTACATTAGACAGTTTTAATTAGATTGGACAATAAAAGCCTAAAACTAAAATACATTCTGCAGCAGCTAAGGAATTACTGAAATCTCCCATGCTCCAGCACTACATTTAAAGATAACAAAATGTCCAGATATCTTCAATTTTATCTACGATGGGTATCAAAGTTGACATTTACATTTCAAAGAAACAAACCAAAAAACCTGCTGAATATATACATTATTTATGTTTAGTAGAACTTAATTTCATAAAGCACTGTTAGCAGATGTGAAATACTTGCTGCAAATTGAAAATCATATCCACCATTAAATGAAACTTTACTTCTCACGCTGGAGAAGCAGCATCTTAATGAATTTAACAGAGCTGGCAATGAAGTATGTTCTATACTAACAGGATCCTTTTAATGTAGTTATGAATTCCCAAGGCAGGAGTTCAGAGCATGAATTTCTGATTCTCAGGAGGATTTTTTTTGTTTGTTTGGTTTTGGTTTTGTTTTGTTTTGCACACAAATATAAAAAGTAACATCAGCAATCAATTACAACACTAAAAAGTAAAAATAGGTAAAGACTGAAAATTCATGGGGAAGTTATAATCCTTCTGTTACATGGCATACAACAAGCAATTCAAATAATATTTTAATGTTGCATTCTTCTTTATAACCTACTGATATATGAGGCTTGGAGATCCATTATTAAATGCTGAGGGCAAAAGAAAATAATTGAGAAACACAGAAGTTAGAAGAAAAGAATCAATGAAGATATTAATGCTTATTAAAAACAAACAAAAAAAGATAATAATAGTGCCAAGAATCTATACAGAAGTTTATCTTCAGTTCTACTCAAAAAGACAAAATAGTTTTCTGTCAATAACACTGCTTTTAAATGGAGAGATGTTTTATGCCTTTTCCTCCATCAATAGAAGCAAATACTGATAAATAGCATGGAACAACACTGCATACAGTCACTTTTAATGCTCAACTCATTGTTTGATAGTTTTAAATGTGTCTTCTCCTTACGAGAAGTTTTCTTAGGTTCATAGCATTAACAGCAGACCTGGAGTCTGATCAGCAGTGGTCATAAAATCAGTTAAAAGACCAACTAATTTGTTTCATAAGAACTTTTTTACTTGTGAAATGTTAATTACAGAAAAATTCATTAATGGCCTTATTTACAGAGAATGAATGCCAGCATCAAACAATTTACCAATGAAAATCTTCCAACAAATGGTGATTCACTAACGGAGCAAGAGAATTAACAATAATTTTTCTTACAAAATAATAGTAGGCAAAAATACAACTCGGCAGGATTTCCCTCTTTTTAATGTAGACGCTAATTAGCATAGTTATATAAAAAGATTTGAATTAAATATGTCAAGGTCTCAGAATTGTTTGAATTCCTCTTTGCTTAAATTAATCCAAATATTTAAATTAGCTTCTTCATGTAATTTGGTGTTTCAACCAGAATCCCACTGACAGGCACATGAAATTTTTATTTGCAGACTGCTTATGTAGCTCCCTTTTGAAACCTGCAACTAGAATAAAGATGTAATCCCTTTATATAGAACATCTTTAAGAAGTCATGGTCTCTGTTAATTAGCCAAGCACTTATCATATACTCCAAGTAACACAGTAGACAACTCATCAGGTTTCTAAGTTTTCTTTTTATGGGTAAGTCTAGAATATTCATACAATCTACATTTCAGCTAAAACTTCTTCCCTACTTTTCCCACAGTTTGCAAACATTAAGGGAAAAAAAGGTGTTTTGGAAGCTGCAGTGATTAGCAAGTGTCCAAAATTTTATTAAAAAAACCTCCACATATTTACAGCATAGAAAGTAAACACTTGTATGAATTTGCCTGTCTCAGTTTGCCATTTCTTCCATTCTCTTTAAGCTACAGTCATTGTAGCATTTATGGAGTGCTCCACATTTCTTAAGACTTTTACTCAAGGTTCCTTTCATAGAACAAACTACAGGTTTTTTACTGTTTTCCTTAGAATCCTATGTAGACATTTGTATCAAGTATTCACTGTCCCTATGAAAACATTCTTCCTCTGTTTTACCAAGACAGAGTTCCCACAATTTTGAGCACTGCAGAAATAAAAGTAGGAGTGAAAAAGAGTTTTCCTTTTCTTTCTCCTCAAAACAGAGGGCATGACTGTAACATTCTTATTAATATGGCATTTATTAGAATAAAAGAATCAAATCTTAATAAAGTGAGATATATATATATATAAAGTATCTGCTGCACAACACCAGACAATTTATGGTTTTCAGATCACTGCCATGGTTCACATTGCGAAGTCAAAGAAACAAAATGGGAAAAAAAGTAATAACTCAAGAATCTAAAGCAATAAATGTATTCCTTTAAATGGCAAATACCTGTTTTCATGGAGATAGGACTGCAAACATCAACATGTTAGCAAAAGGCTAGCAACCTATCAGAATAGTATTTTTTTTCAAATACAATAGCTAAAGCTTACAATAAAATTTTAATTGACATATCCATAAAACCTGTAGACTCATATATATGTAACAATATAAATAAAATTCCACAAAGAGAAGCCTTTTTTTCCCCTGTAAATAAATGATTTTGCATTGCACTTCTCACAATACTTAGATAGAATAAACCAGAACCTTTCCGTGAGGAAATTGGCACCTAATCACGGGACAGAAGAAGTGGTTAAAACATTGCTAAGAAGCAATTTGACCGATTATCATTTTTATTAACTTAGTTGGACAACAATTGTCAAGCAAGATCAGTTTTAAATTCCATTTAATTCAAGCTGCTACTCTGAGCAGTATTTAGTAGCAAATGCTTCCAAGGAAAGTCAAAGAAACATTAGAATAACCTAATGACTGTTAGCTTAGCAAATTTATGGAAAAAACATCTAAAAAGCATACTTGATGAAAGTGAAATTGAACTCCATTTTATGCATGACACTGAAAGTGAAATTGAACTCCATTTTATGCATGCCACTTTTAACTGGTTTTGTCATTTAGTATGTACCTTATTATTTTAAATTTATTTTACATATTAATAAATTCAGCAACCTCAGAAAGGTCATTAGTTTAAAGCCTACGTGCACTCAAACCAGTATAACTACAGAGCAGTCTGACTGTAGACTAGTTACAAAGGCATAGCTGAGCCCTGAACCTGACATACTTACTTTGGACAGACTCTTTAGGCTCTTATTATAGAAATACTCTCCCTGTGTGTCTCATTACATTTGGTAAATATACAGGTTTAAATGCAAATTGGGAAACAGTCTGGAAAGATCAGATTAGGAAGAGAAAAATGTGCTGTGTTCTGAAGAATAAAAAATATGTTAATTTAAAGCTGCCAAAAGGTGAAAAAGCTGTAGGGCATGAAAGTATGGTGAGACTTGGAATGAGCTGTTGAAAGGAGTTATTCTTTCCAGCCTCTTAATTCATTCTATAATTTTCTAAATGAAATTTAACCTGCTTACTTTGTAAAAACAGTTCATGTGTATTTGTGAGGTTAAAATGCTTAAACAAAACTACCTCCACCTATAGTTATCCAAAACCAAGTGGTATCAAGGGGGTTAACCCTGTAACCTCATAAACCACATGTGAAAGTAAAACATTTGTTTCTAACCTCTGCTGCCAATTGCTGAAGAGAAGGGGATGCAACAGGGCGTAAAGTTGAGTTGCCTCTGACTGGATTATGGAGGCTAATGTAAGCCACAACATTTCTCTGAAGAACTCTCTTGAGATCCTACAACGGAAGCAGAGAAATGATTATTACTAAGCATCATCATAATTAAGACTTGTTTTGTTCTTTCAGCTTCTTCTAGGGAAAAACTGCTCCCTACGTTTTTGTCCTCTGTGATTCCCCCAAGTACTACTTAACTACTACTACTTACAATACGCTGTTAACAACTTCAAAGGATATCTTAGTGTTATTTCTCTGTATAGCATAAGTTATAATTCCATTTCACACATCGTCTCAACAAAATGCAAACAGGCCTGGGAGGAATTAAAAATGACTGCTCTTGTAAGGCCCAAAATGAAAACATTACATACTGTGAAACAACATCATGGCCTTTTAAACTTATTCCTGACAGAATACAAACTTCAAAAGCAATCATTATCAACAGTTAAATGTACTCAAAATTTTAGAGACCGAATTCAGATTTGATTGTATAACTTTTGCAGCGTTTTAATTTTATTATTTTTTAGACTACATAAATAGGATGTACAAACTGTTTCAATTATTATCTCTTTTTAAATAAGATCCCCTTTGCCTTCTCAGTAATGAATTACTCTTTGCATGAAGTGGCTCTTTATATTGAACAGAAGGGGTGTAACGCAATTACATCTGATGTAAAGCTGACTTGATGTGGAACTAAACAAATTTTGCTTCCAGCCTGGAGCTTTTCAATTTGATTTTTTCACCCCCTCTTGTTTTTGAAGAATAATCATGTTGGAAGTATGAAACTTCAATGAGAGCTAGACGCTTCTCACACATGATAAAAAGCAATTAACTCTTCATTTTATCTACTGCTTTAATTCAGCAGCCACAAAGCCCATTGCTAGCTATTCCTTTAACTTATCAACTGAAGTCCACTGTAATCACCTGTGATCAAGAATACTCTGATGAGGTATTTTCTTTCCATAAACTTATTTCTATTCTGTTGAAAGTAAAAAGCCAAGGAATCATCTGTGTCGGGTTGTATCTAACCCCTTAGCACACATACATGAAAAGTCAATCAGACACCAAAATGCTTACGTAATTAATGTACACCATAGTACAGGTCTGTCTCCATTCAGCACGCTCTCGATTCAGTTCTCCCCACACTAAGCCTATCAATTAAAAATTATTAACTGTTGAACCCCAAAGAAAGAAAAAAAGCCCTCTAAGCTACTCCTGTGCCCAGGTCTTTTTGAGGTTTTTCCCTCTCCATCAAATTCTGCCAATGCCTTCTTTTATAATCCTCTGCTGATGAGGGATGGAAATCAGCTCACAAAGGTGCTCTTACATGTAACCTCCGCATGAGGTTATGAAAAAAAATCTCATTATCACACATGCTCTGTTCTGTAGGAACTACCTCTATAGATGTTTTCACTGCATTTGCTGTGGACTACATGAATGTACACAAACAGACGTCACAGACAGTTAATGAACCATAATTTCTATGTGGCAATTACATACGGTTTTCACAATTTCAACAAAACTAATCATTCTTGCAATAAGTCCTTCTAAAATTATTTTTACCTCTGCCCATTCATATGAACCAATGTTCCCAAATGATGTTCCTCCCCATGAGCAGAAAACAATGGTCCGGTCAGGTCTCCAGCCTCTTTTAACCTTCAGCATCAAGGCTTGTATAAAAGCTGTGATGATAGCAGTGCTACTGGCCCATTGTTGTCCACCATAAGTATTCAAAGTGTTGTGATGACTACCAATGATGACGTATCTGTCTGAAATGTGAAAACAAACAAACGAACAGACATACAAGATAAACTTATTTCTTCTGGATGCTAGCATTAAAAGCATTTAAAAGAACTAAAAGATGATCTGTGTTAGCAGTCTGTAATGTCATTAATACAACACAATGCTGTAATGTTATTAATACAACACAATACATGATCATGTAACAAGACAATCATACAATATATATACATAAAACTGTGAATACTGCTTAAAAATAAACTAGCAAATAAATAGGTCTGAACTTTCCTAATTTAATCCCCGTGCCTTTCCCTTGCTTGCTTATTACTCTCTCTTCTTATAAAAGTGATATATACCATTTTTACAGCCAGCACTTTGCCATATAGATAATCTAATAAAGGTCCATGCTCGCGTCAGAGTGTTATGAAAAAATACAAATGAATAAACAAGAAACTCTATCTTTAATACATATCAGTGGCCGAGAAAAGAAAACAAAAAGTGTGGTAGTACAATGAGAAACACAGAGAAAAGACACAAAGTATTAGTACTCCCTCACCTGGAAGACTGTGTTCAGTGCTCACCACCCTATCTCAAAAAAGACATTGCAGAAACAGCAGTGGAGAAGTTGGTAATCAGAATGGTTATATATCGGGACTTAGACTTCCTTGTAAGGAGACATTGAAAAGACCTGGACTGCAGGTTTAGAGAGGAGACATGACAGAGGAATAGAGATAATGAATGATACAGAAACGATAACTCAGACCTAGCAACTTTGATGATGCTGGAAGGAAGCATTTTATAAAATGAAATGCAAGAAGTTTCAGCCTGAAATAAAGCACATGCCTATGGTTATCCAGAAAAAAACCCCACATTTTTCTTTCAGAGAAATTAAATGAAATCTTCATCTCTCAAGGTGTAATATATAATCCAAAAACTAACTCACAAGAGTAAAGAACCTTATTTTATTCCAAAAGGACGATGTGGTATGAAACAACATGAGCTACTAGTATGACTAACATGTGTCAAGAAGTCTAAGCAGAGTTATGCTGAATGATTTATTAAACTATTAGACTTTTCTGGGTGAGATGAATTCACAATCGAAGACTCTTTGAAGGATTGCTTACTGGTTGTGTTCTGATACTTAGTAAAGTCTCTTTCTGGTCCAGACCTAGACTTTTAAAGTGTTCTTTCCAGATTTCAGGATATCAGTAGAGAACAGAATAGTTATCAAGTCATGCCAGATCCACACCAATCTCTGGGTGTCATTTTGGTTACAAAAAGTGCAAGAAGTTTTGGTTTACTTCCTTTATCCAGGGGGGTTAATTCTTCACCATTGTCAGTACACTGGAATTAGCCACACATAGGTGGGAAAATGCCCACATTTTCTAGTTGCTTATAAAAATAAATATTTTCTCCTCAGTATTTTTTCCAGTGATTGCTACCTATAAACAATTTTAGCTGAACACCAACATACTTTGACTATAAGACCATTCTCTGTCAAACTGGACTTTTACCAGTTTTGTTCAAAAAAACACTTGGTGATGTTGTTTCATAAGGAATCAAAAATGCTTTACAAACAAGGGATCTATTATGTACCTATAACAGAAAAGTTTCAATCAACTGGCTTCGTGGGTTCTATAGGTATGTAAATGAAAATTTATTTCTAAAAGCAGATATGGAAAACTAAAACCTAAGCATACATAGTAAAGTAACAAAGTGCAATCTCAATCATGTAATTTTGCACCTTGTGTGTTGCTTTGTAAGACAGTTAATTATAGGTTGTACCAACAGTGAAAAAACAAAAGTATCTTTAACTCACTTAATGTTAGGAATTGGGAAGAGAAATGAATGGCCTTACAGGCTTTTAGGTCATTAGGGGAAGTGCCACTAACACAGAGTGATCAGAAAGGATCAACACTTGCCCTATATTACAATCTCTGTTCAATCTGTGAACAGTGTATGTGAAGGGGAGTGGAAAGGGACCCTGTGTAAAACAATATAGGACACTTTGATGGAGAAGAAAGCTACAAGCATCAGCTTACTGTAGGAGATGCCAGCTGAATGAGCAGGGGTAAAACATAATAGCTAAGTGACTCCTTTGAAATCATCATTGCACATCTCTCCCTCTTGAATAGAAGCAATACCCTGAAACAAGTGACTACAGGAAAAGCATAGGATAAAGGATGGTCATGCTTAGAGAGGCAGCAGATGTCCTTTCTCATAACCATTTGCTGAATCACGTAGAGAAAGAGATCACACAGTAAGAAAAAAAGAGAAAGAAAAGACTAGAGATTGAGGAAAAAAATATCCATCAGTTACTTTTGAAAATGAAAAGATGGTGTTCAAGGTAGTGATGGGCTGGACAACAGGGATTTCTCATTAAAAAAGTGTGACTTCATACTGTCTACTTTTGTTATATGCCTTATTTCCAAGCATATACAATAGTTCTACAAAAATCAGTGTTATGTGTATTCAGGTTTTAAAAAGTTACCGAAAAATCACGCTTCCTTCACTCCTACATCTTTTAATATCTTAGCTGGATTTCAGACACCCATTGTTACTCCTCAGATCAAATGTCAAATAAGATTGCTGTTAGAGAGATGGCTTTGTCTGTGTGAGTTAGGAGGACTTTAAGCAAATAAAAAAATAAATCTACCCTCGGTGGTGCTCTGCAGTCTTTCATTAAGCACTAAAGATAAATTTTGCTTTCTTTCTGCATTCTAGGAATATAAAAGTTAATTAAATATTCACCTTTTTAGGTTTGTAACATTTTTAGATGTATGAAACTAGCAAAACCCCATCAAAATGACAGAGAATCATTGCTATGAAAACAGAAAGTATTCAAATCAATTGAGAGGGCATGGCTATAGTATCAGGTTTAACACAGATTCTGGAGAAAATGTTATCCATAGTGCATTACATGCTTAACATGTGCTTACATTAGAAGCCAGTTGCTTTGGACTTTGTTCAGCAAAACATTTACAGGACAAACCATTGGCATCTGGGTAGTGCTATTGACTTAACTTGATTATATATCTTTAGATTCTTCAAGTTAAGCATATCCTGACATACCTTTAAAAAGTAGCTTCTTATTCGGAATGCAGTAATAAGATGAAAGATTCAGGTATAGCAAAGATAAAGAATTTATTAAACAGAAACTGATGCCTGCTTTTTATGATTTCTCTTGCTTCTGTTTCACAACTCAGAAGACAGGATGTCTAAACATGGCAGTTTCTACCTTTCAAATTCCATGACAGCTATTTGCAAAATAGTAGCAATAGTAGACTAGTAACTTCAAATTCTTGAGGGAAATTAAATCCTTTATTGAAATTGAATCCACTCTGTTAAATGTTTTCTATATAATTTGAAAAAGGAAGAAATGTTCTGGTGTCCTCCACTTTCTTTATTCCATCACTTAAAATATTAAATGACTGGCCCACTTCCTAGGGACTGTAGATAAATTTGTAATCTTTCTTCTGGCCCTAATAAAAGAGTATTAATCAAGACAAACATGATTATGTTTTGATGATGCCATCTGTACATTAGGAATTAGACTGGCTCAACCACATTTTGCACTATGTAAGTAACTAGCAATGGTGTTCATTCATGCTGCAGAAAACCTTCAATTTTTAGGCAAATTCACCTGCAGACAGAATAAACTTAAAATTATCTTCATTCCTGCAATGTCCTGATTATCATATTATGTACATACAGTATGAAAGGAGGGAAGGCACTTGTGGTTTACATCATGAATGCACTTAGAAAATTACAGTTTAATTCTTAGACATACAGAACAGTAACTATTATTCACAGATTTGTAAAAAACTAGCTTAGGGCATGATTGCAACACAAAATAAGGCTGTAGCAAGCGTGATTAAGAACTCAGTCACAGATTTTTGTATACTATAATCACAGTTGATATTGGATTCTTAACTAAGCTGGTGATCATGTTGCCCTATACCTTGGTTTCAGTGAGACACTTGAATTATGTAGGGGTGTTCTTATTTATCCCAAAATTCTACTTATTTATATATTAAAAAAAAAATCTAAATATTTTTCAAATTTGTATAGACAGGTTGCATAGTAAATCAACTCACACAAT